>CAUYPO010100809.1:0-10806 GCA_963574435.1 Cheirogaleus major
ATTAATTTCTTTCTATTTTTTTAGTAGAGATGGGGTCTCGCTCTTGCTCAGGCTGGTTTCGAACTTCTGAGCTCAAACGATCCGCCCACCTCGGCCTCCCAGAGTGCTAGGATTACAGGCGTGAGCCACCGCGCCCGGCCCCTTAATGTCTATTTAGTCTGATATTAACCAAGCTAAACAACAAGCTTTTTTGTAGTTGGGTTTACATGGTTATCTTTCTCTAGTCTTTTTCTTAAAATTCTTCTGTATCTTTATGTTTGGGTATATTACTTGCTAACAGCATATAGTATGCCCAGATCAGTCTTGAATTTTTATTTTCAACTTAAAGATACCAAGGCACCTCAAGAAAACTACAACTTCAGACATGGAATAGGAAAATATATGAGATAAACCTGGAACCTCCTGTGATGATAGTAAGAAAACTCTCAAAGACTAGTAAGGCCCTGCTCAAATATCCCAGGACAGCCAACAAGAAGGAGCTGATTGCCATGGACTGAAACACAAGTATATTTAAATCCAAGCATTCATAGTCTTTTTTTTTTTTGTAAAGCTCACTGGTCATTTTGAAAACTGGTCAAAGGTCAAGTATTTATTCTATCCTTCCTTTATAAAACTATACCACTGAGTAACCAAATAGTAGATGTAGACACATTTCTCTCTATAGAAGTATTCCAGCTAATAAAGGAATGATCAAATTAAAATATCACCATTTTGCTTCCTTTAATGAATTAATGAATCTAGGCATTAAACACCAACAGCTGTGAATATCACAAAAAGAAACTAGATATCATGTAACTGATGATGAAGGAACACACCATCTATGAAACAGTTTTGCAAAAAATAAATAATAAAAATTTAACCTGAATCTAATTAACCCCAGATTCAACTACCAATTCACAAGAAATACAGAGGACAGAGAAACATTCTAAACACAAAGGGGATGCAATTAGCAAAGTCCAGACCATGATTAACTCTCTATAAGATACACAATCCAATTTTTTCCAACAAATAAATTACAAAGAGTGAAAAATGAGAGAATTAGAGTTTAAAAAGACTTATTAATCATTGTCATTGGGTGAACCTAATTTGTTCTTCTTTTTTTTTTCTTTAGACAGGGTGTTGCCATGTTGTCTAGGCTAGAGTGCAGTGGCGTCATCACAGCTCACTGCGACCTCAACCTCCTGGGCTCCCTCCCTCCCTGAGGCAGGGATCTTCCTGCTCAGCCTCCCAGTAGCTGGGATACAGATGGGCACCCACTGCACCCAGTTAACTTTTCTATTTTTTGCAGAGACGGGGTCTGCCTCTTGCTCAGGCTGGTCTTGAATTCCTGGCCTCCAGTGATCCTCCCACCTCAACCTCCCTAAGTGCTAGGATTACAGGCGTGAGCCACTATGCCCAGCCCAGGTGAACCTAATTTGGATCTTGATGCAAACAAACAGAAAAAATTTGTTGTTTATGAGAAAATTGGAAATGTGAACACTGAAAGCAGTTACTGTTAACCTTTTAGGTCTGATTATGAATTTTTTCCCAAGCCCTTATTTTTTGGAGACATTCACTAACACAGTTACAAATGACAAAAAAACTAACTGAAAAAACTAAAAGATAATATACAAAACTTCTCCACAAAATATTATAAAACATTGAGAAAAATTAAACCTAAATAAGATACATACCTTATTCATGAATTAGAAAATCAGTATTATAAAGATGTCAATTCTCCCCAAATTTCCACTTTTTTCCTCTAAAATTTATATGGAAATGCAAAGGGCCAAGGCATGCAAAATAGAACAAGGTAGGAAGACTTGCTCTATGGGATATTAAAACTTATAATGGACACTAGATTTATGACACATACGACTGTAGTGGAGCAAGGATGGTCTTTCAATAAATAGTACTGGGATAATTAGACCTCCATTTGGGGGAAAAAAATGAAACATGACCCCTACATCTCAGTCATGCATAAAAATCAATTCCAGGTTGACAAAACAATGAAGCTTCTAGAAAAGAGGTTCCCAAACTTCCTCCGTAAAGAGCCAGATAGTAAATGTTTTAGGCTTTGGAGGCCACATATACTGCCTGTTGTTTTTGTTTTTTATAGCTCTTTAAAAATGTAAAAATCTTTATCTAGGGCAGTCCAAAAACAAGACACAGGGTAGTTATTAATAGATCTACAAGGTGTATTTTGCTGACCTCTGTTATAGAAGAGAATATATTTATAACCTATAGCAGAGAGATTTCTTACTCTTCATTTAAGAAATGAGACATAGAGCAGAGGGTGTCTTGGATGCTGAGTCTCTAATGAGCTTTTCTAGTAGACAACATTTCACACATTTGTCACAACTCCTGACTGGGAAAATTAAGCACATCCTATGTGATTCCACTGAGAGAGGACTCTTGAAAGCTTGTGCTTGGTTTCTTCTAGACTTTGTCCCATGCGCCTTTCCCTTTGCTGATTTTGCTTTGTTTCCTTTCACTGTAATAAATTATAGCTGTGAGTATGGCTGTATGGTCAGCCCTATAAGTCCTCCTAGTGAATCATCAAACATGGGGGATGATGTTGGGGACCCTTCCCACCAGAGTTTGGGTCAGGAGGATTTGCTAGAACAACTCCAACTCACCAAAAGCCTTGTTGAGAGAAGGAAGAAAGGGTGGGGGTATGACAAATCTTTGTTTGGTGCACGGGTAGCCTACAAAGTCATCCATGGTATGGGATAGCAGCTGAGCTGCTGTTGTTAAGAGCATTAAAAGTCACCCATGGAATTTGAAAATGATAGATCCAACTCCTGGAGAGCTGACTAGCTGGACCCCTGGCTGCTTTTGGCTGTGCTGGCTAATGTGAGGGGAAAAATGTACAGCCCAGGTAATGCCTTTGGTTTTTGTTTTTTCCTTCAGGTAGGTGGAGAAATGGCCCAGAATCTCTCAAAGGTGGGCTTTGGGTGTGACAAAATGTTAAAACTTTACTCAGTTCTCTCTTCCAAGCGGGGAAAAAAAATTAAACGGTTCCCAAGACTGAAGGAAAGCTTTAAGTAAATCAGAGATCCCAAAAAAGGGAAAAAATACCCGAGCCAGTAGTTCCTACAGTAGCCACCATACCCCAGCCCTCTGCATTCCAGCCAGGATCTCCCCTAGCAGCTGTAATATTAATCCCACAAAAGCTGAATTTACTACTAAGGGGCTGAATAAATTTGCAGAGAGACTTAATGTGTGGGGGGGCGGAGTTGGACAGACTTGTTTTTAAAATGGCTTTATTGTGCTTTGCGGCTATTGCATCTAGATGTACAGTTGACCGTTGAACACAGATTTGAACTGCAAGGGTCCACTTATATGTGGATGTGCTTCCACCTTTGCCACTCCTGAAACAGCAAGACGAATCCCTCCTCTTCCTCCTTAGCCTACTCAACATAAAAATGACGAGAATGAAGACCTTTACAATGATCCACTTCCACTTAATGAAGAGTGAATATATTTTTCTTATGATTTTCTTGATAACATTTTCTTTTCTCTAGCTTATTTTATTGTAAGAATACAGTATATAATACACAGAACATAAACAAAATATGTATTAACTGTAACACATAAGGCCTCTGGTCAACAGTAGATTAGTGAAATTTTTGAGGATGCAAAATTTGTGAGAAAAATTTCAACTGTGCAGGGGGATCAGTGCCCAAACCCTCATGTTGTTCAAGGGTCAAGTGTACAATAAAACTGTGAAAAATTAAATATGGTAGTTTTGAATACATGAAGATAAAAATTATCTATGCCTCAAAAACTTCATGTTAAAAATTAAATAGCAGCCAGGCATACTGGTGAGTGCCTGTAGTCCCAGCTACTCAGGAGGCTGAGGCAGGAGGCTTGCTTGAGCCCAGGAGTTTTGAGGCCAGCCTGGGCAACATGGTGAGACACTGTCTCTGACAAGGAAAAAATAAAAGGAACAGCAAATAATGAAACTGAAAAAAAACTTCAAACTTGCAATACTGCATACAATTTAAGAAGAAAACAATATTCCTAATAGAAAAAAAAAGAAGAAATAACATTAAGGGGCAATTAACCCCACATCCCCAAGAATACAAAGAACCAGTAAACATTCGGGGACAAAAACTACAACTTTAAATGAGATATATTTTTCATATATAAAATTGGTAAAAGAAGGTCTCAATTAGCAAATGAGGAAAATGAACATCCTTACATGATGTTAGAAGTGAAAATGGTATTTCTTTTGGTAGTCACAGACAATATGAAACAGAGGGCTTAAGATGTACATATAGTTTGTCCAAGAGCAAAGGGACCTATTCTGAATGTTTATAATAAAAACTATAAATAAAGTACATGCCTAACTAGAAATACTGGCTAAATGAACTATGGAATATGCTTACAATGGAATAATTACAACTGTTAAATATGATACACTGTTATTATTTAATAACACTGAAGACATTTATAATACATTAAATGAACATAATTCAAATGTATGCTTCATGAAGGCAGGAACTTTGTGTTTTCTTCACAGCTACACACTCTGCATTGGGAATCATATACTATCAAGTGTAAAATAAACATTTACTCGATGACTGAATGAAAAATGTCACAAAATAAGTAAAATGATCCCATCTCTCACACACACAGACACACATACTTCATACAGGTGAGCAGAAGGTTTGGCAGTAAGATACACACTAATATGTTAATGGAATTTTCTCTAGATAATGGGAACTGTGGGTGATGTTTATTTTGTTTCTGTCTGTTATCTAAATGTCCTACAATGAACATGTAGTACATTTCCCCAAAACATACACACATGTTCATTTTTTTCTTAAGTGGATATACAGAGTAGGATGGATGGGGTGGAGATAAAAAGAGGACTTATGCATTTCATTTTTAAGAGTTCTGAATGTCTCGTGTATTTAACTAATACATAATAGTGATACATGGCTCAGACCAATCACGAAACAAGAAGACATATGCAAAGACTATTACTGCGATACTCCCGACAAGCCCCTCCACCTACCCTCTCTCTCATTCCTAGCTTCCACTGACACTTCAGCTTGTGGGATTCTTATTATAGAGTAGGGGAAAAAACCAGGAATTTTATTTTCATAGTTGTCCCAGTAATTATCCTCATTAAGATTTTAAACATATTCTTGAAAGAGGTTACAAATTCAGCTTAGAGAACCTATGTGCCCCCAAATTCAAATAATGATGATCTCTTAACTAGAAATCTGCAATTATTGTATCATATATTCCAAGTTGCATAAGAAAGATCTTACCCACAAACTCCCAGCATTTTTTATAATCGGCAGGAAATTTTCGTAAGTGTAACTGATAAAAATTCTCTTTATTTGGAGAGCTGAGCCATTCCTGAGCCACCTATACAAAGCAAAAACACAAATTAAGAAAGCGAAAACATTCTGGAAAGCCACGATAAATACCAAAATTTTCCAAACCAAGCAACCATAAAACCAGATAACTTAGAATCTGAGGTGACAGAAACTAAGATTTAATTTGTGGCAGTTTAATGAAACTGGCTAGAACTCTCCTGCCAATTCAGTAGCCATTAACTACACTTGGTTGTTTAAATTTAACTAAAATCTTAAAAATTAATTTCTCAAACTGGCCACCCTCCCAGTGCTCGGTAGCCGCCTGTGGTTACCGTACTCCTCACTGCAGATGGAGAGCATTTCCAGCAGTGTATAAAGTACTGCTGGAATGCTACTTCCCGACCAGACCATCTCACAAGTCCAAATGGACCTAGATTTGTTTCAAACTTTGCAATTTCTCGCCAACATGTCATCCTGCCAGTTTTTAAAACACTCCGTACCCACTTGCCAATTCGCCAAATCCTCAAACTCAGAAGTACCTGTGAGAATTTTCTGAGAAGTAAAGAGGACTACCCCCAACCCCGAATTTAGAAAGAAGACTACTAGTGTAAATAAGTCATATTAGGTTTCAATTTTTTAAAAACTAAAAAATTACCTTTTGGGCCCTAAGACAGGTTTAATCTAAATGTAACAGTGTACTCATTAAGTATTTAAATCAACAATTGGCCTTGAGTTCCTCTGATGAAATTTACCATCAAAGACTACTGGTGCTGAGCTGCTTCTGCACTACAGTTAACCAATCAAGACTCCACAATGGTTATGCTATGGAAAAGGGGGGGCAAAGAACACTGAATTGGTGTTATTTGCTAATGAGGTCAGATTCTGGTCAGTTTTTACGATCCAATTTTATGTCCAGAATACCCTACAACACAGCAAGTCCATAAAATTATCTTCAAAAATGCATTCTCTATTCACAGCATTATTTACAATCACCAAAACCTAGAAACAATCCAAAGGCCCATCAACTGGTGAATGGATAAACAAATGTGGTACATCCATACAATGGAATCCCTCATTTGGCAATACTAATACATGGACAAACCTCTAAAATATTATTATTACGATGTGAAAGGAGGCAGATGCAAAAGACCACATATTGTATAGTTCTGTATATATGACATTTCCAGAAATGGCAAATTTATAGAGACAGAAGGTCAATTAGTGTTTGCCAAGGGTTGGTGGTAGGAATGGGGATTGGTTTAGGTCTACAGAAATATTCTCAAACTGTGTTGTGGTGATGGCTGTACAACTATGTAAATTTACAAAATATCGCTCATTTGTATACATTAAAAGGGTAAGTTTTATGTTATGGTATATTATACCTCAGTCAAGCTCTTAAATGCATCCTAGTGTATGTAACAAAGAGCAAAAGAAAAAAGGATTACATTCTACCTGCAGTAAGACATATTAACAGAATAATCAAACACTACATTTCACTACAAAACAGGATACCAACTGAAGTTTTGTAAACAAGAGTCTATACCCACTACAGCATTCCATTAACAAAGTGAAAGTTAAACTGCATTCAGATTACAACAACCCTTAGTCCAGGGTTGTTGTTGATGCCACAGCCCATAGCTTGTTAGAAAGATTAAAAATTAAAATTAAACAAGGTATCTTAATACCACTAATCATTACTGGCCTGTATAAACTAGAAATACTAAACCAATATTGTTTAAATTGTATGCTTAAAAAAAGAAAAAGGTAAAACATCAAGGTAACTTCGAGGTAGATTGATTTAACACATGCACCTCCTTTAACTCTTCCTGAAACCCCAATAAAACATCAAAGGAATTTTTAAAACCAGGATTAACTCATTAGGAAAAAGAGAACACAAGAGAGGGGAGTATCAAAATTTTGGAAGGTAGAAAGCAGATGAATGAAATGGTAACTACCTTAGCAAGTCCAAGAAACTGAAATGGGAAACAACGTACTTTTAGAAGGATGGCTAAAGGGAGACTGATGTCAGCAAAAAACTATAGAGATTTAGTCTCTAGAGAGAAGATTGTCTCTGACCTTGGGACAGCAGGAAAGATGAGGATACTGTACTGAAAAGAAAGGAATTAAGTAAATGTTTATAAACGGAGCACCAGGACATCTCTCCTCTGCCTCATATCCTCATCCCAGTCCTCTTCCCACACTCAGCTCCCAGCTAGGCCTATACTTTCTAGGGAAAATATCTGAAGATTCTTCTTTGGGAACTCTAACCTACAAAATAAAAAAAATAAATAAAAAAGACTAAAGCTATTGACAAAAGGGTAGGGATGCGGCTTCCTAATGAAGCCCCAATGGTCAACAAGCCTACCCTTTCACTCAGAGCGTCTCATGTTTTTTTAATCTTTTATATATAGCAAAATATAGACAACTGCACTTAAGCACAAAATATCAATATTATAAAAGTAATGTTGGGTTTTACCATGCTATGGCACCTTCAGATCGCATTTGACTTCCACAGTGCAATCATAAAGGGGATCATTTTCATAAAACTATTTGAAGGTTTCATCTGTTTTCCTAAGTATCTCTTTTAACCTGTTGCTATTCAAATTTATCTTTTTTATATAAAATTTTTAAAAACAGATATATTTTGTACAACATAAAATTCACCATTTTAAAGTGTTCACCTCAGTGATTTCTAGTACTATGGTTTTATTCACTATGTTGTACATCTATCACAACTATCTAATTCCAGAACATTTCCCTCATTCCAAAAGAAACTCTGCACTTATTAGCAGTTTGTCCTAATTCCCCCCTTCTACCTATCTCCTGGTAACTATTAATCTGCTGTCTGTCTCTATAAATTTGCCTATTCTGGACAATACATATGAATGGAATCATGTAATACATGACCTTCTGCACCTGACTTCTTTCACTTAGCATAATTATCTTCCAAACTGTTTTCAAGGTTCATCATCAATGAACATGTATTCAAATTTTGCACCTTTTAATGGTTGAGTAGTAGTCCATCATATGGACAGACCATATTTTGTTTATCCATTCAACAGCTGATGGACGTTTGGGTCGTTTTCACTTTTTGGCTACTAAGAATAGTGCTCAAAATCTACTTTTTAATCTTCTTTTCTTAAATGTGAGTAGGCCACCAGAAATCAGCCATATGAAAAAAGGAATGAACAAAAGGACTACAGACACTAAAATTAACAGGGAACTTTTAGCTGACTTTAAAATTATCATTAATAAACTTTAGCTAATAAAAAATACCATATCCATGAAATAAGAATAGGACTCTATAAAATAAAGGAATATTCAGAACACAAGAGTTCTAGGAAACTAAAAATATACTAAACAAAATTCAACAGATTTGGGAGAAAAGTTGAGAAGACCACCAAGAAAACAGAGCAAAGTCTGGGCCCGGTGGCTCATGCCTATAATCCTAGCATTCTGGGAGGCGAGGTGGGAGGATCACTTGAGGTCAGGAGTTTGAGACCAGCCTGAGCAGGAGTGAGACCCTATTTCTACTAAAGATAGAAAAAAATTAATCGGGCATGGTGGGGTATGCCTATAGCCCCAGCTACTTGGGACGCTGAGGCAAGATCGCTTGAGCCCAGGAGTTCAAGGTTGAGGTGAGCTATGATCACACCACTACACTTTAGCTGGGGTGACAGAGCAAGACCCTGTCTCAAAAAACAAAACAAAAAAAAGACTAGAGCAAAAAGAAAATGAAAGATAGAAAAAATAAAAGAAAATGAGAAAACTGAAGACATTTTTAAGACATATAAGGTTTCAAAAATTTAACTCTCACATACCCCTTTTCTCAGGAAGCTTGAAGGATGTACCTCACTCAAGTGAGAGAGTGATCAAGAAAGATGACATGGAGTATAAGAGACAGAGACCCAACCCAAGGTAGAAGAAAATGAAAGTCTGAGAATAAGGATGGCAGCTATTTTCAGAAAATTGTCATATATCACACAAAGAAGAAATTTATAGATTAAATGATGTGTCTGATCATGAGGCTTTTAAACATTCAAAAGAGAGTCTAAATTTACTTACAAGTGTATAGAAAATTAAGTAAATACACAAAATAACAAATCCAGGGAAAATAGAGTTGGGAATGAAATGAAAAGTAGTTATAGCACACCACATGACATAGCTGCGGATACCTTTCGCACAATCAAAACAATAAAAAATCTCACAGTGAGGAGGGAGGAACAGGAATGGTGTGCATGAAGGCTGGGCTGGGAAGAGCAAGTACCTCCTGAAGCAGAAAGCTAACAGAAAATGCCTAACAATAGAAAATCAAGAAGTCATAATACAGGCATGTTATTTGGAAATATGGAAGGATTTTTCAAAGGAATCAATTAAGAATTGAATTAATGGTTACCTGGGAAGTGAGGGATGTCTGATATTTTTTATAATGGGTCTTGTAGAGGTATTTTACTATTTTTAAACTTAGTGTATATACATACAGAACTTGTGCTCATTCTTTAAAAAAAAAAAAGGCTGGGGCTACAAAAATGTCCAGAAAAGAAAAAATGTGAAAAAGAAATATATAAATATTAATACCTTTTAATTCGAAGAAAAATAAAATCAGAAATGTGTCCACCCTTAAAAGGGCTCTGAACAACTTCTAAGGGATTTAAGTGCTTTCCAGGCAAGAATGAAGCAACCCTAAAACAATGGCTAAAACTGGGAGCATAAGTTGATACAGAAGATTCAACATGAAGTACATATTAAAGATGCACTAGCTCAGGCTTTGGAGAAGCCATTTATCTCGCCAAATGCAGTATTAATAATTCACCCGCTTATCTTATTTTCCAGCAGACTTGTCCTTTTGTGCAATACACTTCCTTCTCTTCAACACACCAAGCTATGCTGTTACTAGTGTCTACGCACTCCACTCTGCCTGGAACTACTTCCCAAAGCTGATTCCTTCTCTTCCTTTGGGTGTCAGCGTGAACATCATCTACTCACAGAGGCTATCTGATCTTTCCATCTAAAAGTGCCCTGTTAGGCCGGGCGTGGTGGCTCACGCCTGTAATCCTAGCACTCTGGGAGGCCAAGGCGGGTGGATCGCTCAAGGTCAGTAGTTCAAAACCAGCCTGATCAAGAGTGAGACCCCATCTCTACTAAAAATAGAAATAAATTAATTGGCCAACTAAAAATGTATAGAAAAAATTAGCCGGGCATGGTGGCGCATGCCTGTAGTCCCAGCTACTCGGGAGGCTGAGGCAGGAGGATCGCTTAAGCCCAGCAGTTTGGGGTTGCTGTGAGCTAGGCTGACGCCATGGCACTCTAGCCCTGGCAACAGAGTGAGACTCTGTCTCAAAAAAAAATAAAGTTCAAAGTTCTAGTGCAAGGTATATTTGTTTATGAATACTAGGTGCTTTAGGAATCCTCCAGAAGGAAAGTTGCTGTGGGCTGGGTCATCGGGGCTGGTTACAGAGGAAGGAGGAGCTGGAGTAGGCTTGGTGGATGA
>CAUYPO010100811.1:0-11222 GCA_963574435.1 Cheirogaleus major
TGGTAAATATTTGTCAAATTTCAGGGTCTTGGTCTAGTAAAGAAATTCTCAGGTCTCAGTTTTAAGCTTAGAGAAATGGGTTACAAAAAATAAAAAGTAATTTATCTGTCTTGTCTCAAAATCAGCCATTTTTTAGCATAAAAGTTCAAATTGCCCACGTTTCAGAAAAGCTCATACGTTTAACCTGCTGGTAACTGCAAAATTAATTATGCAGAAAAATGTCTTTGAAAGATGGAGAAATAGTGTTATTCAAGGGCAATCTGGTATATTGTGAGTGAATGAATGGAAGTTTGCCCGCCCTCTTCTAGTTGTTACAAGACACAGTGATGTCTATATTTTAGTTTTATGTGCTAAAAGGTCAACAAGTCCAAGTTCCCAGTAGGTGGCAACATGATTACCAACAGAACCTTCCCTCAATGTGTCCCCAGAAGGATGTTGGGGACCTAAGAAGCAGTGTTTCTGGAACACATTTAACTTATCTTGGCTCTAAAACCTATTTCCTTTTCTAAAGCTGCCCTTCTCCCTTTCTTCTCAGATCCAAGTCCTGCCCACCTTTTGGGTACCCAAGGCCTACCAGAGTTTCTGTGGTCACATACACATGGGTCTAAATCATTGCCTTCCCCTTTATCAGCTGTGTGACCATGCTCTTCTCTGAGCATCAGGATTGACTTATAAATTTCTTCCCCACATGGCTGTGGCAGAGATCTAATAATGTATCTAGGGCAGGGCCTGGAACATGGTGAGTATTAAATAAATGTTGGATCACACACAGTCTCTCCTTGCCCTGTGTGGTTTTAGTAGAAAAAGAATTTTTTTTTTCTGCCTAATGTTCTCCACCAGATTAATGAAATCCAATTCCCAAGAATAGGAGACTGGCTTAATGGGATGTGGAGAAATGAGCTTAGATCTGTTCTTTTCTGCTTATTCATTCTCATTCTCATCTATGTTCTTATCTCCCTTTTCAGATCTCTTACTTCACTACTAACCCTATTTCTCTCTCCACAGTTACCAACTCAGCTTTTAATGTGTGAAATTTCTAGGGAAGTTCCAGACAGGGAGAATGAAAGGGGCTCTGGAAATTTCATCCCAAAATAGAACTCCTTGGTATAAAGAAATTTTTTTGAGACAGAGTCTCACTTTGTCACCCCTGCTAGAGTGCAGTGGCACCATCATAGCTCACTGCAACCTCAAACTCCTAGGCCCAAGCGATCCTCCTGCTTCAGCCTCCCAAGTAGCTGGGACTACAGGCATGTGCCACCATGTTTGGCTAATTTTTTAATTTTTTGTAGAGATGGAGTCTTGTGATGTTGCCCAGGCTGGTCTCAAACTCCTGGGCTCAAGTGATCCTCCCACCTTGGCTTCCCAGAGTGCTAGGATCGCAGGCATGAATTAAAGGCTTTCAGAGATTAACGGACCCTTGGAAGAGGCTTGCCCTCTATCTGAATAAACCAAAAAATAAAAACAAAAAACAAAAAACAATGGACTTTCCTTCCTCTCCCTGTTATCTCAATATATTGCAGGAAAGAAGATCAAGAATGCAACCAGACTTGGCCCAAATAATTTGAAACATAATACCTGTCTCTCAGGTTAACTTATAAGTCAATCTGTTTCCCCCATCTGTTCCTCCTCCCTAGCAATTGTTTATTGCCCCTACACAGAATTTCCTATACTCCTCATTTCCCTGCCCCTCCAAAAAGACAGGTATAAAAATATCTGAACTTCACTGGGATATTATATTAGGTAGTCACTCTGTGATTCTCCCCATGTGCCTGGTAAATAAGCCTTTCTCTGATTAAAAATAAAATATAAATTACTAAATAAATAAATAAATAATGAATGTTGAGACCTTCCTCACTTCCTGACTTCCTTTTTTAACCTTGTCTGTGGTACTATTGTTTGCAACACTTACTTTGGCAGCTTGTATTGTTCCTCAAATGACTCATATGAGCATAATTTGTTTACTAGCTCTCTTAGATATAGAGTACCAGCTCTAAGGTAAGCATCTATTGAACATGCTAGAAACTTGAGAGAAAGTCCAGTAACATCAACCATTATGAAGAAGTGAAAACAGAACTAATATTTATTGAGTGGTTCTACGTACCAGCCACTGTACTGAGGATTTATGAATTCATTATCTCCTTTAATCCTTATAAAAATCCCATGGGGTAGGTAATATTACCCTTCTCTACTAATGAAGAAATGGCATTTAGAAAGGCTAATTAATATGATCAAGAAACACAGATACTAAATGACTGCTGAGATCTAGAACCAATATCCCTCTGATTTTGAATTTAAATTCTTCTTAAACAATGAATTTATTTTCAACGACAGTTGTAGAGTTGCTACAGAGTACCCAGGGCCCAGCATCTAACCCCAGATTTGTAGATGGAATGGTGCTTTTGACTAATGACTGTTAGAAATTGGCTCTGCAGCAGTGCTCTAGTGCTGATGTCACTAGATAGCTCATATTTCTGCTCCACCAGCTGCAGGGTAATACAGAGAGGAAAGAGGGGATTGTCGGCTCTTTGACAAAAGTGAACTCCATTAACTTACCTATAAGACAAGCAAGAGGCCCTAAGCCCTATGTCTATTCAGACTTTTCTTTAATGATATAATTGTTATCTCCTTTAATTGGCTCTTAGAAAATTTGATCCTGCTCTATGATAGATCTCTTTTATCTGTATTGGTTTTAAGTGGCTAAATTAATGGCTTTTGAAAAGAAGTACAATAGCTTTTACAGAATTCTAAAGCTATTGAATCAGCACTGAATATTTTAAAATCCTGATGTTCCAAGATTCTTTAATGGACCCAGATATTTTATAAATATCTCATACCAAGATAATGATTATATTACGTTGAAATTCTTTGCCTAATGGTTATTGCTACTTTTTAATTATTAAGGTAAAACTGTGGTCAAAATTATCGAAGGGTCCGAGGTACATGGTTGTAACAATAAATAGGTAGCAAAAAATTGAAACTTTAAATACAGGTGATCCTAGACTTATGATGTGGCTATATTCTAATAAGTCCATTTTTAAAGTCAAAAATGTATTTAATATACCTAATCTACTGAACATCATAGCTTAGCCTAGCCTACCTTAAATGTGCTTAGAACACACACATTAGCCTAGTTGGGTAGAATCATCCAACACAAAGCATATTTTATAATTAATTATTGAATATCTCATGTAATTCATTGAGCACTGTATTAAATGTGAAAAACAGAATGGTTGTATGAGTATTCGAAGTATGGTTTCTCCTTAATGTGTATCGCTTTCTCGCCCCCATAAAACTGAAAAATCATAAGTTGAACCATTGTAAGTTGGGGACCATCTGTATAAATCTCCTTCAAAATGTCCTTATATGTGCAAATGTTGCTGAGGATGTAGAGTAACCAGAACTCTCATATCTTGTCAGTGGGAAAGTAAAATGATACAACCACTTTGGAAAAGAGTTTATCAGTTTCTTAAAAAGCTAAATGTACATCTACCATATGATGATCCAGCTATTCTACTCTAGGTATGTATCCAAAATAAATGAAATCGCATTTCCATGCAAAGTCTTATACATCAATATTCATAGCAGCTTTGATCACAATAGCCCCAAACTGAAAATAATCTAAATGGTTATCAACAGGTGAATGGATACTGATTCTGGAAGTCTAGCTTCCTGAATGGGGTTGGCTTCCCTTCTTTAAGCTTAGAATGAACTCCAACATATAAAGAGCTGAGACATTGTCACTCCTATTTTTACAATAAGAAAAAAGATAAACAAACTAAAAATTAATGACTTTTCTTGGACCTGTCAGAGATTCGAGGCAGCAGGACAAACCACCACCCTGAAATCTGGAGAGGCAGGTTGATATGGAGAATCTAGCCAAGATCAGCTTACCTGGAGCAGAAGCTACCAGAACCATAAACCGATAGGAATACTTAAACAGTAATTTTGATAAATTGCTGGAAGCTGAGTATGAATGAACGTGAATATAAGATACTCCTGGGAGGCACAGTCTTGGCGTGGGGATGAGGTTATTGTAGTTGGCATACTTTCATTGATTATTCTCCAGAAGTCCCACCAAGTTCTCATGGTGAAGAGCTGAGAAAAAGACTAAGTAGTAAGAGTTAAAATTTTGAAATACTTTCAAAGAATTTTCCATAACAAAAACCCTACTCTTTAGGAGAAAAAGACTTTACTACAGCCATGTTAACTCAGGGGAAGGGCAACTACCCAACTCCAGCCCTGCTAGGCTTCTCATCTCACCTAGGGGGAAAAAAAGATAAGTAACATTCGTGAAGGCCAAAGCCCAGGGACACAGGTCCACTAAAAATCTGAAATTTAATCATAGGATTATAGATTGCATCCCCTCCCCTGAATTTACCACCATATCAACAGGGGTCTAGGACACTCATGGACAATAGCTAAAAGCGCTGCAAGGCAGATACTCTATTTAGAAAGTTTTCTTAGGGAAATCCAGATACAACAGAGGATATCAAAAGAAGGACACTGAAAGAAACTGAAGCCTCAGATACCTACGGCTATAACAAACAGTAACCACAGCATAACTCCTCCAGATGTACATAAACTCTCCCACTAAAGGCCTATTCACCTCAGTTCCTATTATCTAATGCATTATGTCCAGCTTGCAATAAAAAATTACAAGGCACACTAAAAGACAAGAAAAAAAAACAGTCTGAAGAGACAAAGCAAGAATCAGAACTAGACTCAGATATGACACAGATTTTGGAATGATCAGACAGGGAATTTAAAATAATTATGATTACTATGTTAAGAGTTAAAATGGGGAATGTAGATAACATGCAAGAACAGATGGGAAATGTAAACAGAGAGATAGATTCAAAAGGAAATGTTAAAAATGAAGAACACTGCAACAGCAGTGAAGAAAGCCTTTGATGGCTTCATTAATATGAATAGATTGGGTATGGACAAGGAAAGAGTCAGTGAGCATGAAGATATGTCCACAGAAACTTGCCAAACTGAAATGCAAAGAGAAGAAAATGAACAAAGAAACAAACAAAAACCCAAAAAACAAAAACAAACAAACAAAAAAGCAGAGCAGAATATCCAAGAACTGTGTGATATTTTCAAAAGGTGCAACATAGGAGTAACAGGGAGGAGAAAAAAAGAATACAGCAAATGAAATGTTTGAAATAAAAATGGATGACAGTTTTCCACAATAAATGACAGACACCAAAGAACAGATAAGTGAAATAAATGACAACAGTGTTTTAAGGGATGAGAAGGAGGAATTGAAAATTCAGTTTTGTAATGTACCTGACTACCCATGAAACAGCATAATGTTATTTGAAAGTGGATTTAGATTAGCCAAAAATGCATGCTGCAAGCACTAGGATAACCACTAAAGAAATTTTAAAAAGGAGTATAATTAATATGCTGAGAGAGAAGAGAAAATAGAATCATATAGAATTCTCAATTAAAACCAGAGAAAGCAGAAAAAGAGGAAAAAAGGAAAAAACAAGCAACAAGTGCAAGGGATAGGAATCTGTTATGAATGGATAAAATATTTGTAATTGTGGTTTATTCATTCCATACTCATACATTCAGCAATAGGAAGGAACAAATTATTGATATAGGCAACAATAGATATATCTCAAAGTCATAAAGCTGAGTGAAAAAGCCAGTACCCTAAAAGAATATATACTTTATTTTTCCATTTATATAAAATTATATAAAATGCAAAGTAATCTATAGTGATAGGAAGGAGATCAGTCATTCCCTGGGAACCAGAGAGAGGAGGTGAGGAGGGGCAGGGGATAGGGATCACAAAGGAGTGTGAAGAAACTAGCAGGAGCGATGGGTATGTTCATTATCTTGATTGAGGCGATGGTTTCATGACAGCATGTGTATGTCAACACTCATCACATTCTATGCTTTAAATAAGTGAAATTTTTCGTATGTCATTTATACCTCAAATAAACAGTTTTTTTAAAAAATGGGCTTACATAAGGAGATGTCTCTTACTGTTGTGAGATGTCGTGAAAAAAGCAGTGAGCACGGAGGTCTGAGAGGTCTGCAATGAAATTCATGGTTTACTTGAGGCATGATCTTGGGCAACTTATTCAAGTCTTCTGGATCTAAGTGTTTTTCTCTGTATAATGGGTATTGTATCCATTAGGATTTTGCGTTCATACATATCCAAACACTTGAGAATGGTTAAAACAAGTAAGGGATGGATTTGTCTCAGGGACACGAATTTTGGGTGTAGGTTGTCCAGAGCTGGTGGGTAGGATCAGCCATGTCGCTGAGGAACCAAGATCCCTCTGTCTTCCTTAGTGCTGGCCTCCTTTCCTTGTGTATTCCAGCAGGAATGAGGAGGAAGGAGAGGAGGCATTATCGACTGACTTCTTGTGTCTCATTGGTCATAGCTGAGTCACATAGCTATCTGCAAAATGATTTGGAAAGGTAAGTTTTTGTGTTCTAGCTTCTATAGCACAGAACAGAAAGCAGTAAGGGGTTGGATTGGGTGTTGAAAGAGCCAACCTACAGCATCTACCACAGGTACTATGAGAGTAACTACCCTAAACAGTGATAGAGAAACTTTAAGGGTGTAAAGGATAAATGTTTGCTGTGAAAACCATAAAATGAAAAAAATCATGTCACTATTTGTTCCCTGTCTTAGTCCATTTGGGCTGCTATAACAAAATACCATAGACTGGGTGGCTCATAAATAATAAAAATTTATTTCTCACAATTCTGGAGGCTGGGGAGTCCAAGATCAAGGTGCTGGCAGATTCGGTGTCTAGTGAGGGCCCACTTTCTCACAGATGGTGGTGTTCTCAGCATAACCTCACATGTGAGAAGGGGTGATCCCATTCATGAGAGGTCTGCCTAATTACCTCCCAAAGGTACCACCTCCTAATACTATCACTATTGGGTTAAGAGTCCAACATGAATTTGGGGGGAACATACACATTCAGTCCATTTTATTCCATCCCTGGTCTCTGAAAATTCAAATCCTTCTCATATACAAAATATATTCATTCATCCCAATAGCCCCCCAAATCTCAATTTGTTCCAGCATCAACTCAAAAGTCTAAAGTCCAAAGTCAAGGCCATTTGTATATTCCAGCAGGAAGAGGGAGGATGGTGAAGAGGCACCATCAGCTGACTTTTTAGGTGTTGACTGCTTGGATTGGGTATTGAAGGAGCCAACCTACAGCACCAATACCAGGTACAATGACAGTAACTAGCCCAAACTGTGGTTGAGAAGTTTTAAGGGAATGAAGGATAAAAGTTTGCTGTGAAAACCATAAAATGTTAAAAGAAAGAAAAATTATATTGCTATATTTGTCCCCTCATCCTAATGCCCGAGAAGACCTAATGTGAGCAGAGTTTGGCGTCATCTCAGATTAATGCAATAGCCATTATAGGCCCATAATAAAATTCTTAGCTAATGAGATTTTGCCATGCATATGTACAGAGTAGTAAACACTGAATTTGTAAACACAATGGGCTATCTCAGGTCTATTCCGTTTGTTGAACTCACAAGGCTGGAGTCAGAATAGCTTCTTATACACCAGGGCTGAACCCATACCAGGGGGTATGTCCCCATAGCAATATGATACTAGCAGACTTCCAAGGAAAGCACTGATCAGGTGACCCCGAAAGGCTGGAAGTACCCAGATCAGCACATGGGATTGAAATACAATAGCAAATTTAAGTGATGCACAGAGAAGAGGTTCATGTCAGGTCTTCATACAGGCCTTTCTTAACCTCCCAATCTAAGGTGCCCGCCCCCTCAAATCTTTTATTGTCTATATCCTCCTCTGACTCTGCAAATTTAATTCCAGAGAGCAGGGCTTTTTTGTGTCTCATATACATAAATCTAGAATCCTGAACAGCTTTAGTCCCATAATGGATGTTCTAAACCAACCTGTTGAATGTCTTCTTATCCACTTATATGTTTTTCTTGCTTTAATATTATACAGATCACATAGACCCCACTTTTTGCCTTGTCTTTCAAATGTCTTTAACCAAAAATAGTATTTTGACCTAAGTCTTGGGAATGGATATAGGGAGAACATTTGTGAATTGTTGAAGTGTGTATTAAAAAATTAAATTCAAAGATATAATCTTCTAGGCATGTTTGGGACATACTGAAGCTAGTATTTTAGGTGTAGAATGTCTTATCTTTGTAAAACCAAGTGACAATGCAGTGATTTCTAAATTTTGACTCACCCAATGCCATTTATACTGGCATATTCCCTGTTTGTTGTGTAGGGTTTTTCTTTGAGTATGTTCAGATGTTTAAACCACAAAGAGGAAATATCAGGCCATATAAATTTTGAAGAAGATGGGGTACCTAATGCCTGATGAGAAACACGAGCACTCAAAGCAGTTTTCTGCAAACATGCCATTGCCACACACTCCCAACGTCGTTATTACTGGGAAAAGTTTTTCTTCTCTTTTATTTTAATATAAAAGATTTTTGGCACCTTCTGCTCTTGTATTTAGTTTTTTGAGATTTGAATCTTCACCACAGTCTAATATTAGCAAACATCTCCAAGAACATAAGGTTTGGGCGTTAGATTGGTCTTTATTTAATTGAGATGGTCTAATACTAAGGAGATAGAGCCACAGGCAAAACTTTTGGGAGATCCACTAGAGGGCAGCAAAGTGTATATAAAATTTAAATTTGCCCCAGAAACGCTGATATGGAAAAGATTTGTACTGCAAATAAGATTTCTTAAATGCAAAAAATTCAAATTAGGTTAGTGATGTAAAAATAATTTATGTACAAATGTTCCTACTTTCCTGGAAATAGTGGTGAAAAGACTCATTAGATTGAAGGGCAAAATGAGAATAGAATTCGTTCCAGTTCCAGCTCTTTTACTAACAGTGTGATTTGGGGCAATCTAAAATTTGCTTCTCTACTCCACATTTATGATATATAGATTAGCACAAAATGATTCTTAAAGTTCTTTTCAATTCTGAAATTCCATGATTTTATGATTTGTGATTCTATTTCAGTCCTTTTAAAATCTTTTTGATTAGGCTGTTAGATTATTCGATCAACCATAACTTGGCATTAATGGAGATTCTGTTTGGAAATAACCACCATTATTTCATGGAAAATTTAGGTGCCCAAAATGTGTTGATTTACTTTCTTGGAAAAATCTACTTAATAAAACGACATGTATATAATCTAGTGACAATAGTGATTGCAACATTTTCTGGAATAAAGCCTTGCTGTCAAAATTATTAGCACAATCTGTTTTTATTTTTTAAAAAAAGAAAAATAAAAACCCACAATGATGTTATACATAGCCAAGTTATTTTCTCTCTCCATTTATTTTCCTTCTAAAGTACTACATTTGTGAAGTCCATAGTAGTTACCGTACCGAAATTCTAAAATCATGAAGTGGGTTATATATTTAAAAAAAATGTAGGCTTGAGGGCCAAGGAAATAGTGACTGAGTACATAGAAAAGTACATGTTAGATCTGAACTACTGCATGTAATCATTCATTTGGTCAACCCCTGCAAGCTTCTGGATGTCCTTCACTTTGATAGAGTCAAAGAATTCATGGTATTCTTCACAATTGTTCAATGGTCATCTTTGTAAACACCCCATCACAATAATCCATGTTTAGTTTATTCCTGATTTGTGACTGAAACTGGAACTCTTTTCCAAACAGCATTTTTCATGAGCACCAATGGATAAAACTGTCAACAAGTGTAGTGGAAGCAGAAACCATTTCTGAACTCAGACTGATAATGTGCCACATATATAAATATTTTCAACTTTTTCAGTCCTCATTTAGGACACATTTTCCTCCTATATGTATAATAAAGGAAGAAATATACCTGGCTGGCAGCGACTGTGAGGAATGAAGTAAAGTCATTTGTTAAATCATAGGATTATTAGATCTATTATTATTACCAGAAGCCAGGGGTAGACCAATGTTCTATGTACACCCTAGAGTGCCTGTTCTGGCAGATTAACTCACCTGGTGCCAACAGGGCTGGCATCCCTGTTTCTATGAGTCTGAGGCCATTTAGCTTCCTTCTCACAGTCAGACCCAGCAGCTCATCTCAATGCCTGAAGTTATTATCATCAGGTAATAAACTACTCATTTCAACATATTGGCTTTTCCACTAGAGGGTGAGGAATGTGAGAAGACACCAGCCTCAGAGTCAACAATTTCAGAGGGAAGTTGCACAATCTCACAACTTTAATAAGATGAGCCCTTTAGACATTGTGGTATTACTTATCTGAGTAATAAGTGATATACTGCTTGCCTGGGTTCAAATCCCAACTCAGCTCTTTATTCTATGCCTCAGTATTCTCATCTATAAAATACAGATAGCAGTGCCTACCTTTTAGGGTTGTCTTGAGAAGTAAACAAGTTAAAATCTGTAAAACTATTATGATTATTATTTAAATTTAGAATATTTAAAATGGCTTCATTTTCTCCAATGCTTTTCCAGCAAGATGTAGCTAAGAGAACCAGGTTGGAGTCCTACTACCTACTTATAATTCGCTGCTGACCTTAGACAAGTTACATCACCTCTCTTGGCCTCATTTTTTTAATCCAGGGTCTTAATGCTTTGAAAGTTATACACGCTCTAAGATGGTCTCAAAGGATGCTGTGGAATGAAGAAACTTTAAAAGGAGGATATTGGAGCAAATAGATGGCCAAGACACCTTCTAGTTCTAACACTTCACGTAATTCATTATTTCCCAACAGAAGTGTGTGGTACGTGTATAAAATTGACTATCTACATTGGGAAACACTGCAGAACACCGTTCCATTTGCTGAAATAACTTTGAAGGTATCTACCCAAAATATCATATCTTTTACAGTGATAGTTAATCCAGTATCATCTCTCCCAACAAAGAACATCTCTGAAACAAAGACCTGATTAGAAAAAAATAAGAAATACACGTTTATTTTGCACAAAGCAGCTGTCAGGGTCCAGAGTCCCCCGGCGGGCAGCACGCGCCCGAGGGAGGCCGGGCCCTCAGAGCAGCAGGAGGGCGCCCAGCGGCAGCTCGCCCTGGCCCAGCGGGCGGCCCCGCTCCAGGCCGCGGCCCTTGTTCTCGGCCTTGACGCGCACGGCCAGGCGGCGCACCTCGTCCTCCGTGAGCCCGTCGAAGCAGAAGTCCTGGCCGAGGGCGGCCTTGCGGCTCCGCCGGAGCACGGAGCCGCGCCGCCTGCGCGTCGCGCGGGGCGGCTGCAG
>CAUYPO010100812.1:0-31640 GCA_963574435.1 Cheirogaleus major
TAATTTCTTTCTATTTGTTTAGTAGAGATGGGGTCTCGCTCTTGCTCAGGCTGGTTTCGAACTCCTGAGCTCAAACGATCCGCCCACCTCGGCCTCCCAGAGAGCTAGGATTACAGGCGTGAGCCACCGCGCCCGGCCTCATCAATGATCTTAGCAGGATTTTTGAGTAACTTGCTGTAGCTTCCACATCAGCACTTGTTGCTTCACCTTGCACTATTATGTTATGGAGACGGCTTCTTTCTTTAAACCTCAAGAACCAACGTCTGCTATCTTCAGTCTTCTGCAGCTTTTTCACCTCTCTCAGGCTTCACAGAGTTGAAAAGAGTTAGGGCCTAGCTCTGGATTAAGCTTGGGCTTAAGGGAATGTTGTAGCTGGTTGGATCCTCTATCCAGATCATGAAAACTTTATGTCAGCAATAAGGCTGTTTTGCTTTCTTATCACTTGTGTGTAGCACTTTTAATTTCCTTCAAACACATTGCCTTCGCATTCACAATTTGGCTAACTGGTGCAAAGGCCTAACTTTTGGCCTGTCTTGACATGCCTTCCTCACTAAGCTTAATCGTTTCTGGCTTTTGATTTCACATGAGAGATGTGTGACTCTTCCTTTCACTTAAACACTTAGAGGCCAATGTAGGGTTATTAATTGGCCTGATTTCAATATTATTGTCTCAGGAGTGGGAGAGAAATGGGGGTATGGCTGGTTATTGGAGTAGTCAGAACATGCACATTTATTAAGTCTGCTGCCTTATATAGGTACAGTTCATGGCTTCCAAAACAATTGCGATAGTAACAGCAAAGGTCATGATCACAGAGCCCCATAACAGATATACTAGAAACAAACAAGTCTGAGCTATTGTGAGAATTACCAAAAAGTGATACAGAGGTATGAAATGAGCACATGTGGTTGGAAAAATGACACCCATAGACTTGCTTGAGCAGAGTTGCCACAAATCTTTAATTTGTAAAAAATGCAATATCCGTGAAGCACAATAAAATGAAGTATGTCTGTATATAAAAGGGGTTACACTTCTAAATGTTCACCACCATGTATAGGTTTCCTACATTTTTTTCATAGATACTCTTTATCAGATAAAGGAAATTCATCCTTTTTATACTATGCCAAGAACTTTTATGATCAATGTGTTGAATCTTTTCTATTACATGCTTTTTTAATATGCTGAGATTATATTTTCTCTTCATTTGTTAATGTGGTAAATTTTACTTACAATTTTCTAATAATAGAGTACCATTGCATTCCTGGGATTAACCCACCTTAGTCTTTATGTACTTTTTTTTCACACTGATGAATTTAGCTTATTGATTAATAACCTTTACTTCTTTGTTCATAAGTGAGCATGGCATAAATTTTTCATTTTTGCTACTGATATGGACTGGTTTTAATTTCAGACGTATTATGCTAGCCTTATGAAATGATTTAGGGCACATTTTTCCTTTGTCTTTTCTCTTGGAAGATTTGTATAAAATTGAATTATCTATTCCTTGAAAGTTAGGTACAACTCACTTACAAAACAATCTGGGCCTTGTGTTTTTGGGCGAATAAATTTTTGGCTACTGACTCAATTTCCTTATTGGTTACAAAACTATTTAGGTATTTAGTTTGGTAAGTCAAGTTTCTAGGAAAAGGTCTATTTCACCTATGTTTTCAGATTTATTTTCCTAAATTGTACATGACATGCTCTTACCTTTATAAGCCCCATAGCATCCCTGGTCATGTTCCCCTTTTTTATTTTTATTTGTTTTAGAAGAGACAGGGTCATGCTCTGTTGCCAAGCCTGGAGGGCAGTGATGTAATTATAGCTCACTGCAACCTTGAACTCCTGGGCTCAAACAATACTCCCACTTCAGCCTCCCCAGTAGCTAGGACTAGAGGTGCACGCCACTACACCTGGCTAATTTTTAAATTTTTTTATAGAGATGAAGTCTCCCTGTGTTGGGCCCAAGTTGGTCTCAAAACTCCTGGCCTCAAGAGATCCTTCCGCTTCAGCCTTCCAAAGTACTGGGATTACAGGCCTGAGCCACCCCACCAACCCACATTCTCCTTTTATTACAGCATTGTATATTTTTGCTCTCTTTTTGACTTACAAATCTGTATTATTTGCATTTTCAAAGAAACAACTTTTGACTTTGTTGATTCTCTCTATTATAGTTTTGTTTCCAATTTCTGTTATTTCTGCTTTAATCTTTATTTTTTGCTTAATTTTGCATTTTTTTTCAATTTGTTCTGCATGTTCTTTTTCTAACCTCTAACACTACCTTAACTCATTAAATTTAAGTCTTTTGTGGTTTTTAATATAAACACAAAAGGATATAAATGCTATAATTTCAATTAAATGCTATATTTAATTAGTTGCATCTGGCAAATTTTAGTGTGCAGCTTTTATTATATTTCTTTTATAAAATTAAATGTAATTAAATAAATACATAAATCTGCTTTTTAAAAAATTAAAACATTACTGATGATAGAGTCCCCTTTGGTTAACCCTCCTGGTCCCTCCATTTCTCAACCTGCATGAAATGTTTTTATTTAGAGAGATATGCTCATACAAAACATTACTGTTTTTATGTGTTTTAAAAATGGTATTATTTTGAAAATATGCTGGAGAAGTAAATTTGTTGGTCATAGGTTTGCACATGATTACTTTTAATAACACTATAAAATTGTCCTGTAAATGAGTATATATCATTTTCCCTTTACATGGGTAGTGTGTTGGAATATTTGTTTTCCCAAAACCTTACTAGTACCTAATCTGATCAACCTTAAACACTTTTTGTCTATCTCATGAATATTATCTTATTATTAATTTGTAATCCCTGATTAATAATGAGTTTGAGCAATTTCTCATGTTTATTGACCAGTTGGAATTCCTATTTAATAAATACCCTATCCATTACTTTAACTATTTTCCTTGGTTTTCTTTAGATTTTTGTTTAAAATTATTTGTCATATGTTGAATAGACATTATGGAATACTTATAACTGTGCAATATAAAAATAAATAATAATACCACAAATACCTCCATACCCCCCATACAGTTAAAGAAAAAGAACATGACCTTTACATTCAAAATTGCTTTATGCTCCTCGGTGAGCCCATCCATTTCTGTCTCCTTTCGTAGTAATTACTATCTTACATTTTGTGTTCCTTATTGCCTTGCTTTTCATTATACATTTGTTGCATATCTGAGTATCTCAGAACGGTATATTATTTGGTTTTTATGTTTTTCAAATTAATATAAATGATATTGTGCTGCACATATTGCTCAAATTTGTTCTTAAGATTCATCTGTGTTGTTTTGCTGTAGTTATGACTCACTCATTTTCCTTGCTATATGGTATAAACAACTGAAAATGTTATTTATCTATTCTTCTGTTGATGGACATTTGGGTTGTTTCCAGTTCTTTGCTATTACAAACAGTGGGACTTTGTGCTTGTTGCTTGTCTTCTGATGCACGTATGAAGCGTTTAACTAGAAGTGATCTACCAGAAGTGGAATTCCTGCATTGTAATGTATGTCCATCTTTAGCTTTGCTAGGTAATGTCAAATTGTTTTCCAAAGTTATTCAGATTTACACTTCCACCAGTAGTGTGTAAAAGTTCCGGTTGCTCTACCTTTGCCCAAACTTGACATTTGTTCATTAATTTAATTATTCATCCAACAAAAAGTTATTGAGGACCTACTATGGGCCAGCTACTGTTCTAGGTGCTGGAGATGAAGTACTGAACAAAACTGATAAGAATTTCTGCGTTTTGGGACATAAATTCTGTGGAGGAGACAATAAACAAGATAAATATTAATAACTTAAAGATACAGTATATTGAATAGTGATATGAACTGAGCTAAAGTGGGAAAATAAATTAGGAAGAGACATAGAATGTTGAGGTGGGTGCTGAAATTTCAGATAGTGTACAACAAAGGTATCACTAAGAGGAGGCTTTTAAGTAAAGATCTTTTAAAAAAGTGGGGGAGCAAGTCAGGTGGACATCTGGAAGAGGAGCATGCCACATTCTGGTTAGAGTGTGCAGCAACACAAAGGCCCTGGGAAACAGCAAGAAACCTGGGAAGCTTGGAGCAGAGAAGCAGAATGGAAGGAGAGGAGATAAGAGTGGCAATCAGGAACCAGGTGATCTAGAAACCTATAGAATTTAGTAAGAATTTTGTCTTTTGGGGGGACGATCAGAGGGCACTGGAAGGTTTTGAGGAGTAGAGTGACACAGTCTGATTATGCTTTAACACCATCATTCTAGCTACTATATTGAGATAGCTACAGGAGGCTAGGACTGAAATAGAAAGGCCAGTTAGAAGGTTATTGTAACAGTCCAAGTGGGAAATATTAGTAGCCTGGATCAGGCTACTAATGGAACTGATCAGAAGAGAAAAAATTCTGTATATATTTTGAAAGTATAGTTGAGAAAATTTGCTAAAGGACCAAAACTAGAATGTAAGAGAAATAAAGAAATCAAAGATGACACCCAAATTTTTGGCCTGAACAAATAGAAGAATGGGATTGATCCTAATGAGTAAGATAATACTTGCATGGGTTTTAGGGTGAGTGTGCAAGAAGGATGAGGAGTCAGTTTTGGACATGTTAAGTTTGCTGTGCATACTAAATATTTATATCAAAATGTCTAGAAGGCAAATAATATGTAAGACTACAGATTTGGAGAGAAGTCCAGCCTGGAGATATATATCTGGAAACCATCAGTGAATAAATGGTATTTAAATTCATCAGTCTAAATGAGATTATCTAGGAAGTGGGTATAGATAGAAAACAGAATAGGTCTAACTAAGAGCATTCCATAATCCTAATTGCTGACAGTGCTATGAACTGAATGTTTAGTCCCCCTCAAATTCATATGTTGAAGTGCTCACTAATCCCTAATGTGATTGTATTCATTGGTAAGGGAAGATAATTAGGTTTCTGTGAAGTCATGAGGGTAGAGCCCACATTGTAACATTAGTGCCCTAATAAGAACAGACATGAGATAGATCTCTCACTCTCTGTCTACCATGTGAGTATACAGCAAGAAGATAGTCATCTGCAAACCAGGAAAAGAGCCCTCACCAGATACCAAATTTATCAGCACCTTGATCTGGGACTTCCCAGACTATAGAACTGTGAGAAATCAATGTTGTTTAAGCTACCCAGTCATAGTATTCTGTAGTAGCAACCCAAACTGACTAAGACATAGTTAGCAAATACATCTCCCAACATGCTAGGCCCTTTTCTCACACTTTATACATAATAAATCATTTAATCATCACAATATTTTCATGAGGTAAGAAGAATTATTAGCCTCATTTTATAGATGAGAAACCAAAGCCCAAAGAAATACAGTGACTTGCCCAAGAGTACACAATTAGTATATGGATCTGGGATTTGAACCCAGTTAGTATGATTCCAGAGTCTGTGCTCTTAACCACTATACTATATTTTCCACTAATATTTCCTTTTCTCTAATCCGACAGTGTGGTTTTAATTTAAATTCCCCATGTGACCATTGATGTTGAACATTTTGTGATATACTGATGGCCACTAAGATTTCTTTGCCTATGAAACACCTGTTCATTTCTTTTGTTGATTTTTTCAAATCAATGGGTAGTTTATCTTTCTCTTACTCAATTACAGGAATTGTGTTTATGTTCCAGATATGATCTTTTGATGGTTATGTGTCAAACTGCAAATATTTTTTTCTGTTTGTGACTAGAATTTCTATTGTTTTTATGACTTTTGATGAACAATTTTTTTATTTTAATGTAGTCAAATTAACTCATCTTTCCTTTTGTGTATTTTGTGTGCTTTAGAATTCTTTCCAAACTGAAATGATAAAGACTGTCTTCTGAAAATTTTATGATTTTTGACTTTCATATTTATGTCTTTAATCAAATCCAGTTAGAAATCAAAATAAGTCTATGTTGTTATAGCAAAGATAGTGACTACCCTTCTGGGGGGAGATGTGGGAGTAACTGAGAGGAGCATGAGAGGGTTTCTGAGGTGCTGGCAATGTTATGTCTTCTGATCTGGATGCTGGTTACACAGCTCAGTTCTGTTTGTGAAATTTACCAAGCTGCGCACTTATATACCCTTTGCTTTGTGTATATTATACTTCAACAGAAAGATTAAAAAGTCAAATCTGACAGTCTCTCACTTTTTACTCGAGTTTAGTTCATTTATAATTTTGTTCACTATTGATATATTTGAATTTATTTCTACCATCTGCTTTCAAATTACCCTTCCTTTTCTATGCTTTTGGGTTTGTTGTTGTTCCCATTTCCTGCCTTTTTTGTATTGACTGACTTCTTTTTTCTTTCTCCACTGGGTAGGAAATTATGTATTCTATTATAGCACATACGTTTGTTAAATGAATTATTCTTAATACCTTCTTATAAGGACTTTAAAGCCCTTTAATCTGTTTGCTCCTTTTAAAACAATAATTTCTATTCCTTTCTCATATTTTTTATCTTTCATTTCTTCAATCACTTTAAATATATACATTTTATATTTATCCAATTATTCCATTACATGAAAATCTTGGGGTCTAATTCTGTTGTTCACCATTTAGGCCATCTCTCATAGTGGTTTGTTTCCTTGTGTATTTTAAATTTTGAATTGCGTTAATGTTGGTCTGGCTTTAGCAAAGGTGACATCTTTGTGGCCTTGGCTGAGAGTGTGGCCTTCCAAAGATATTTTGCCTTTGATTTTGCCAGTTGTTCCAAGAGTATTTTCAATCTAAGACTGTGTTTTAAATTGATTTTTCAGTTTGGGTCCCTTGGATCTCATAGGCCATATAAATTGAAACCACAAAACTCTCACAAAGTCAACCCTGAGGTTTAAATTTCTCAGGGGATACATCTTTCTCCATCTAGAATATACCAGTGCTGTCTGAGATATTGTAGATATAGTTGCTCACATTTAAGAACTATTTATCAAATAAATATAGCCCATATATCAAACTTGAAAATAGTTCAAAACCATCATTTGTATCTTCTTAATTCAATTTCCATTTATTTCCAAATATTGGCTGTCTACCTTGGGCCAAGACACACAATTCTTGTCGTCAAGGAATTAATAGTCAAATGGAGCTGCATTCTTTTTATATAGAAATGTCAAAGCCTAGATGGTCACCACAACTTCTCCTTCCTCTGCCCATAACAGGCATTTAAGTTATCCCAGCTCTCTTTACCACTGATTTTGAAAACAGAAATAGACTTCACCTCTACAATGCATTGTCAATTCATCTGAGTTGTCACTTAGCATTCCTTCTTGTTTTCCCTTACTTAGGAGGAAGATCTTAAGCATCTAGTATTCCCTCCAAATATAACTAGCTTCCAAGATAACAAAGAATTGGGCACTTTCAGGGTGCCATAGAAACAACCAGACCTATTAAAGACTTCCCTCCTCTGTTTAACACTACCCTTTGTATCTGTCTATACAAAGATATAATCTTGCCACTTCCTGCTATTGTAATCATGACACTAGAAACCTATGAAAATATTAAAAAATTATAAAAGGAGATATGCTTAAAATTCCAGTAAAACACGCCCTACAACATTACCCTGAAAAATAGAGAAAGGTTAATAGAAGATACAAAATCTGCTAAGTTTCTCATTAGGCCCACTGCCTGCCTCTCATTACATGTACATCCTGAATCTCGCTGGGCCTGCCCTGGTTTCATTTGGGTCTCCGGTCATTGCTTATTTTCACATGGGGACTACATAACAAGGTCTCTTCCGGTCCCAGAGTTCCATGGGGAGAAAAAGAGAAAATGTCAATAATTAATGAGCTGTCAGAGAGATACAGATTCAGTACCTCCTGAATCGTGCAAACATTCCTAGTCTGCAGGTCTTGGGATTGACTATCAAAAGTCTAGCATTTAACTATTCTGAATGCATTTCCATATTTTTCACAAAATAATGCTTATCTCTGCTTCCAAAGGGCATGATTTTATAAGGTAGAAAAAATTGATTTGTAAATTGAATGAAAAATGTGAATAGAAGTAATTTATTTTTACCTTCAATAAAACTTCAAAACCCTGAAGAGTTCATATTTTTCTTAATTTTAGGAAAAGAAAATAAATACACATAAATATATAATTCATTTTATCAAAATTGAAAGCTAACCCCAGTAATCTCTCCTCTTCATAACTTGTACCTCTCAGGATCTGTCATACTCAGTGTTGAGTCATGTAAAGAAAATGTTGAGTTAGAAAGACACAGCTTCAGTCTCAGCTCTTTGGTTGCCAGCTATGTGAACTTGAGAACTCAATGCCTCGACACCATTCCGTGTAAAATTGGGGAATTTAATACCTAATGTGCAAAGTTGTTGTTATGTAAACCTTCTGGCAAACATGAGGGGATCAATGAAGGGTAACCATGATCATTATGTTTTTCTGTAATCCCCTCAGTGTCTAGCACATAGGGATTCTCAATTATTTATTTTTGGGAGACAATACATCATGACAGCACTGTGCAAATTATCTATACCTGAGGTAAAGATGCAATGAGAATGTGACAAAATATTGGTAGTACACATATTTATTTTTTAGTCCTGCCACATAAGCTATATAAAAAGAAAGAAGAGTTGAATACAGAGTTCTCTCTTACCTAAGTCAAACAATGAAATCTAACGATACTGTTCCTTCTTTTGTGACATGCTGAAAGGACATGATTCGTGGGTTCTTTCTGAATGTAGACTTTAATGCCTTAGCAGAGTAGATAGAAGACTGAGAAGGGAAGACCAAAAAGTAGGAGGAAGATTAGGAAAGGGCTGGGTGTCTCAGAGAAACCAAGTGAAGAGAGGGTTTTAAGAGTGCATCTGTTGTCTACAGTGACAAATGCTGTGTTGAGGAGAAACAACTAGGAAAAATCAAGAGATTAAAGATACAGGGGGGAAAGGATGACCCAAGTCTCTGAGAAGATCCAAGTCCCTGCTGAAATAGGAGAGGGAAAAAATAGAGTCTGAACTGAGATGAGAGATCAAGGTGAACAACAGACTTCCCATCCAACTGATGGCCTGGGTTGTCTCAGCCTAGCTGAGGGCGAGATCATCAGTGAATACAACTAGGAAGGCAGGGGACTGGAGAATGTACAAAGAGAGGAAAAAGCGGATCAGCTTAATAAACAGGGAAGATTATGTGGTGACCATGTCATTCCTTTATAAGTCAATGGGTGTTTTGAAAATACATGACCGCACTAAAATCTGTGTATGCATATTTTTTGAAATGAGCCCCTAGAATTTTATTTATACTAATCCTTTAGACTTTTTAGAGCCTCCACCATTATGACAAATTTATGGAATTAGATTTCTTGAGTCTACATCTCTACCAAGATGAATGCTATGATTTGAAAGTGGCTTGTTCTCACCAAAACTTATGTTGAGGCCTGGTTCCCAATGAGGTGGTGTTGAAAGGTGATGACTTTAAGTTCTTGGAATGGATTAGTTTCTGTGAAAGGAGGTTGCTGTAAAGCAAGGTTGCCCCTCCTGTTTTGCCTCTTCGCACATGCCCTCATCCCCTTCCACTTCACCATGTTATGGCACTGCAGCACAAGGCCCTCATCAGAAGCCACCCAGAGCCTGCTTGATCTTGAACCTTCAGCCCCCAAATCGAGAGCTAAATAACTTCTCTCCCTATTAATTACCTAGTCTCAGGTATTCTGATACAGAAAGAAAATGGACTAAGACAATGAACAAAGCGTATTGAATGCTATGCAGATGTCAAAAGAAATTGTGAACCTTGGCAAAATATGGGTTACCTGTGTAAAAAATGCTAGCCAAATGAGGATGCAGCTAATTTACGGAAAGGTTCTCATATTTTTAAGGCTGATATTAAATGTTATTTCTCTGTTTTTATAAACTGTCATTTAAATGAAGACAGAACCACTATGAAAAGACTGCATCATGAATAGCAAGGACAGAGCTCCAGTAAGAATTGTATATTGTAAGCAGTGCCCCTGTGTGAGGTAGGTACAGCTTCACCCATTTTGCAGATGAGGCCTCTGTGGCTCAGGGAGATTAAGTGACATAGTCAAGATCACACAGCAAGTTAAGTGGCAAGTGAAGACTCTAATCTGGCTCTGTCAGCCCAGTGACTGATGCTTTCACTGGAATTCTGAGGTACCATATGAATCTTGTCCTCCAAATCTTCCCACAAACTGCTCTTTGCTCTGTGAGTCTCCCAGGGAAGCACTTCATTGTCTACTCTGGGAAGTAGCATTCAAATGTCATCACAACCTTGGAGCATATTTCTGAGCCTGTGAGTACTGAGAAACATTTTTATCTTCAAAACACACCCCTTCACTTAGATAGTGTCAATGAATTTTTTTGGAATCTGATTTAAATGGATGCATAAACAAGAAAGAGTGAAATTATCAAAATCCTCAGGTTGTAAGAAAAGAAAAGTAAATGGTTTCTAGATACAGTTATTTGGCCAATAATGACAAAAGTAAAAAGGGGACTTAGAATTGATAGGAAAATGCTTAGTTATAACTGTCAAGTAGACAGTTCAGGATATATACTTGTACACATACAGTTTATTCTTGACTAAATTAAAATAGCTACAAAAGACTGGAAGGCAAAAATGTCAAAATTTTAGCAGTTACAGTGGTTGCCTTAAGGAAGCAGGATTTTCTTCTAGGCTCATTATTCTGTTTTATATTTACCAATATACTATGAGAATTATGTTATTTTTATAAACAGGAAAAATAACTAAATCAAAGCCATTTCTGAAAGCTTCTGGCAAGTGGCTGTGCTACCTGGGTCTTTTAAATCTGCAAGGGAAACTAGACCCTCAAACCATGGACATATCTGCTTATTTGGGGAAGGGGGTGGGCAATGCAGATGCATAGAAGAATCATAAATCTCTTGGGTTTGTTCTCTTCTTCCAAAGAATGGAGCCATCTGTAGCTCTGCACACGGGAGTTTCCGTTCACTTGTGTCACAGCAGTGGGGACTGCTTAGGAGCAGGCTGCTCCATGGGCACTTGGTAATATAAGAAAAGAAGCAGTAATAGCCCAGCAATTCCAGTGGTCTTTAATGTAACTCCAGACTAATATACTTGCATCCTGCATTTTAGCATCTACATCAAGTTTAAAGAAACAGACCTGCCCCTTAATAATTTAAGAGAAGAAAGCCCCCATTTCAGCCCCCACACTGCCCCTTCACAGCGCTGCTGCGTCTCACAGTAGAGCTCACCTCCAGCAACCAATTCCATTTCTAAGGAGACAGAGAACAATTTATTCAGCTTCAATTTGCTGAGAAGAAAAACCTCCTATTCTCTAATATTAATTCTTGAAGCAGATTCAAAAACAATTTTCGTTTCCTTGCCAGGGTTTGGGGCTTTGAAAGATATTAATGTAGACAGTCTTTGAAATAGTAGGAGTTGGCAGCCATTGTAAGGATCCTGAACTTAGCTAGGCATAAAAGGAAGTCTCAGGGCAAAGTATATGTTATCTTATGTGCTGAAATATATATCAAGCTTCTTGTGGATTCAGGGGCTCGGGCAACCCTGGAGAACTGTGGACTATACGCAGATAACTGTTGTATTCATTTAAAGCAGAGCTGCCCTGTAATAAGAATCAGGGTTCTTTAGGGAGCTCTTTTCTTATTTTAAAGTAGGTTTTTGTCATCTTTAGTTCTGAAACCCCCTCCGTGCAGTTTTAGACATATACGACTTGGAATCTGTAAGCCTGTGGAGAACAGTGATAAGATGATTTGATAGCACATTTCAGCACCTGCATTTCTCTCTCAAAGATTCAATATTTTTGTTTTCCTTTTTGCTTTTTACCATTTTTCACAGATAGCATGTAATGTGACCTCACTGGTCCTTTTTAAGCTTTACCATAAGATTCATAAATTTTAGCACTTTAACTAAACACCTTAGCTATGTAGGCGTATAGCAGACTATAATATGGCTAAAGTGTTTAATTAACAGGTGACAAAACTTGACATTTTGTTGTTTTTTTATTAGAATTTTCTGTTGGTTCAGAAGAGTAAAAATCAGGGAAGAGTAGCACAAGGCTGAAGGAACTGAATTGGGTTGATTTTTTTCATTTAATTGACTAGTTGTCTTGGTGCCACACAGTATGTGCTTAGCGGTATTGCATCAGAATTTGTCAGGTCTCATATAATGAAGACAATCCTATAAACTTCCTGCTCCTGTCCATCTTCCATCTTATCTTTCTAAAACACAGATGTGCTCATGCCATTGCTTATAAATCTTGGCTGGCTCCTCACTGCCTGCGGAATAAAAGCCAAACTGCTTAGCATGACATTCAAGACTCTTCAAGATCTAGCAACAGGCCCACATCCCTCCCAATGCTTAACCCTCCTCCCCTCAGTGCCTCAGCAGTGAAGGCAGACCAAGGGCCTGCAAGAGCCGCAGATAAGACAGCTTTGCAAGGAGCAGTGGTCCAGGCAGAGGTGAGGGACAGACAGAGTAGGGCAGAGGGTGGCACCTCATGTCACAAGCCAGGCAGTGTGTACCTGAGACAGGGCCAGAGGATGTTACCAAGCTGGGGCTAGGCTATGGCACCACCAAGGCTAACTAGCTCTAAATCAAAGTATATACTGAGGGCATGGGGGTGGGAGGAGAAGGAAGAAAAGCAAAGCCAGAGAGAAATGTAGAAAACAATTCCCATTCCTTTTCCTCCAGGACCACTTCCATGGGCAGGCTTTGTAGGAATCACAGATACTCAAGGAAGGGAAGAGTGGGAATCAGTCTTTTGAGCACTTACTTTAGACTCAGCTCCCTGCTCTACCACTGTAGGCTCTGTGACCTCGGTCAGGTTATTTTGCTTTTCTGTGTCTCCTTTCACCCACTGGGAAAATGGACATAAGCATTATTGGAAGAATTATTGGAAAGATTAAGAATTATTGGAAGTATTAAACAAATTAACTCAGCTGTCTGCACATGATTGGCCCTCAATAAATCTTACCTATTGCTATATTATTATGATGCATTTAGACACTTTTTCTTTATACATTTAGGAAATAAGAAAGCATGGAAAGTAGAATTTGACTGCAGTGCAATAAGTGGATATGCAACTAGTCCCAATTTGCTGTGACCTCACCTTATTTTAGCACTGAAAGTCTGACCACCCCATAGTAGCCCCCTAGTCCTGGGCAAATCAAGATGGTTGGTCATCCTACAACCCTGTGACCAACACTATGAGATTGGGAACTCTTTACAAACAGAACATCAGGTTGTTTAGCAGCATGAAATCAGTTGAATCATAAAGCTGCTTTTATGGGAAGGCCTAATCCATCAAATAGCAGCAATTTCATATGGTCCAACCAAGTACAAAGTTCTGATATGGCTAGGAGGGGGTTAAGGAGAGGAAGATACCTTCTATACCTTAACTTCCACCCAGCAGTTTTTGTCCCTCTAGTTCAAAAGCAAGAAAAGGCAACAAATATGTCTCGAGCACTTACTGCACACCAGACATCAGATGATGTGATAGATCAGGAGTTTGTTGATTACTGTTACTTGGACTGATCTTCTTCATGACTCATAAGTCAGGAGAACCAACAACATGAAGATGGAAATGTGGAGCCAGCAAGAGCATTAAATCCAAAGAAAAGGAAACAAACCTAACAGAGAACATGCATAGCTTACAGCTGAGGGGGAGACAGAGCTGCAGACCAGGTGGATGAGCCACCAGGTGCCAGCTCCTATGTAAGCTAAAGTGTTGAGGGTCAGAGATGCAGTCAAGCCTCTAGAGCAAGAATTACAGCAGCTCATCTCAGGGTGGGAATTACCCCCACCCCCAAACCCCGGGAGGAAGTCAACATCTTACCGTCTGAACTACAGCACTGAGACAGTTAAGAAAACATAAATATGACTTTTTAGAAAATTTTATACAAAAACAGAGAAAAAGTCCAAGTTCATTTTAGCTTTTGGGAAAGACCCAGAGAATTTCTTAATTCATCTGAAGTATTCTGGCCCCATTTCTACTAAGAAGTTTAAAATTGTCTTTAAAATTGTTAAAAACTTTGTCTTTAACAATTGTTCAAAACTTTAAAAAAGTTTAAAAATTGTCTTTGCTATGTATTAATAATCATCTCTAGGGGTCAGCTAAAACAAAGGCAGCATGAAGTTTTGTTTAGGGCATGTCATCCCATGAAAGGATCTGCCCATGGATTTGGGGAGGATCTAACACTGTTTTGTTAGGTAGTTGTATATATTGGGTGAACAGACCATATTAGAGAAGTAATTTTTACTCAAGAAAACTTGAGGTAAACTGTAACAAAGAGAAGAGAACAGAACTCATAGTTTTCAATTTCTAGGACTCAGTAACTGATGAACAGTTACTGGCTTCTAGAGATATAATTAGATGCCCTAGGATTTTATAAAATGTTTTATATTTATATAAATGTATATAGTTTTTATTAACTATTTTATAAAGTCATTGATATATACATTTAAAAGGGAATACTTGACAAATAGAAGACTAGAAAGACTGGATGCTATATCTGATGCTGTGTTTCTAGTGAATTTAGCAAAAGGAAAATCTGCCCAAGAAGTGCCTTATTTTGTTTCTGAATTTTAGATGAGCAGAAAAGATGCCACTCCCCAGGATTCCATCTGGGAACAGTGAGAATGAGGAACCTGGGTTGTGCGTGTCTGGAGTGTAACCTGTGTATCACCTGATATTGGAACCCCGGGAAGGTAGGCCACCAGCTCATTTTAGGTTTGGTTTATTGCAGCTTCTATTTGTTGAGTTTGTAACAGGCACTGCACTGGGAGAAGGGAACAAATACCTGCCTTCTAGGAGTTCAGAGGGCAATGGCTAATAAATAAGAAGTGGTTATAAGCAATTGAATTATCATGGTTAATAAAATATTCAAGTTATATTATAATTACTAAGTTTGTAAGGAAAAACCTTGATCAATGGAAAAGTGCACATGCATTTTCTTGAGTCCATCAGAAATCTTGAAAACACTGTGCAAATAGTTGTTGCAATGCAGAAAAAGGAGACAAGAATCAGACAGCTGGTAAGAGTTGGATCTGGCCTCTCACTGTTCTGTCAAGACAGGCATTTCTGATCTATGCAGCTTCAGACTGGTAGCTACCCTAACTGAATTCATTGAAAAATTGCTATAATGTGATTCAGGATTTGCCTCTGTCAACCTATCTTTTAGCATTACACATTTTATTTTGTGAAATAAAATAATCCCATTATAGATAAGAAGCTTGAACTGCAAGATGTAATTATGAGTTCTAATTCTAGCACTCAGAAAAAACAAAACAAAACAAAATAACTGAAACAAAACCTAACATCCATACAGTGCTTATTATGAGCCACAAACACTCTGTAAAAACTAATGCATAAAAACTAATTCAATCTTTACAATGCTATTCATTCAAACAGCAACTATTTGCCGAGACTGTTACAGATTCTGGTGCCGTGAAGGAGAAGCTACATTATCCCCATTCAGGAGTGAGCTTGATTCACCCCTCACACCTCCCCTTGGCATCTGGTCTTGCGGGCTGTTGAGATCTCAAATGCTCCTCCCTTAGCAAGGAAAGCAAACCACATCCCCAAATTTCCTGTATCCCGAGCATTGCTCTTAATTCTCTAGAGACCGTGGTGAACACAGATGAATTTTATTTGCGTTCCTCTAAAAGAGTGGTAAGGGCATCTCTTCATGTCTTTGGGGACAGAGATTCAGATGAGGGAATGAAGAAACCAAGACCACGAGCAGTCACATAATGTGTCGTACTGCTGGAAGCAGCACTAAATCAAGTAAGACATAACGTGTGGGAAGTGTGTCTTCAAAATCTTTAGAAAAGAAAAGAGGCTATCCAAACCTTTGCTGAGTTCCTCATCTCTTCTCTATTCTCTCACTCTCTATCTAATGCAATATGTGGGTATAAATTAAGAGAAATGGTAGGAAAAACAAGACCAAATGATCTAGGTAATAGTTATTCAACATATATCATACAAGTCTCATTTTATGAAGTAGATCTATATCATGGCCCATGACATAGTAAGTAAAAAAAAGCTGAAAGAGAAAAAAGAAGGTAGAAAGTAAAAGAAAAGAATCTTATGTGCAGGGACATTTCTCAAAGCATGATCCAGTGACTTCTGGGATGACCTGAGAACCTTCCAGGCAGTCCATAAAGTCAACATGATTTTCAAACCATTACTGAGACATTCTTTGTCCTGTTCATTCTCATTCTCTCCTGAGTATAGGATGGAGGTTTCCAGAGGCTGCATAATGTGTGGTAACACAACAGGTTGAATGTAGAAGCAGATACGAGAATCCAGCTGCCTTCCATTAAACCAGACATCAAGGAGATTTGCAAAAACGTAAACAAAAAATGCTATTTATGTTAACACATAATGGATTTATTACTGTTAGTTTTAAATAAACTACTAAATATTTCTAAAATCTTTATTTACCATTTCTAACATGGTAAACAGTGATACATGGAATCAGTGGTATGCTGGTAAATGTTAACAACTGACTCTCTGGGAGGGGAGCCCAGGTCTGTCCTGCTAGCTGACAGGTTCCATGGTGTACACACTCTGACCGTGGTGGATTTCAAGCTACCACTGAACTGAACGTGGAGTTGGGAGCCGGTTCCAGCTGGCTCCAGCACACCACTGCATATAATTCACACAAACAAAAACTCTGGGCGACTCAATAGTTTCTAAAAGAGATAGAAACTAAAGAGGTTTCTAAAGAGGTCCTATTATCAAAAAGCATTACAACTACCAATATATAGTATTGATCACATTTTTGTTTAAAATATAAATGTATAGAAAAATTCTGAAAGGCCATATACCAATCTCTAATAGTGGTTACTTCTAAAGTGGGGAAACTTAAATTTTGCTTGGTAAACTTTTACATTGCTTGAATTTTTATAAAAAGCATAAAACACATATAGAAGATAAAAAAAATGAAATTCATTTTAAGGCCCAGAACTTGCTCAGCGAACTCGGGGTCTCAGTTTCCCAATTGGTACAAAGTAGCCAATATGGGCTAAATTGAGTAAGGGGATTTTTTTCAGCCCCATAACTCTATGATTTAATGACATAGTTACACTCATTCTGGTTTATGTCTCACTTGTGTGATCACTTTAGGGATGCCAGGCCCTTCAGTTCCTCAAATGGACCAGCTCTCTCCTGTGATGAGGCTCTGCCTGCCATGCTCCCATTCTTCCCAAAGCCTTTTGCCTGTTCACAGCTAGTTACTCTCTAGATCTCAGCTGAACAGTCTCTTCCTGAGGATTTCACTGAATGTCCAGCTAGTTGGGCTCCTTTGTTACGTAGCCCCAAAGAACCATGCTGCTCTCCCTTCGAGCACTCAGTGCCGTGTATGGGCCCCACGGGGAGCAGGGCCCGTGTGGGTTTTCACTCACTGCCCTCCAGCGTGGGGCCTGGGCCTTTACAGAGGAGAACATGGAGGCTCATTCACTCACCCACATATTAGAAGTGAGGAGCTCTATGTGTTGGACATGTTGCTGGGCACTGTGATATAACAGTGAACCAACCAGAGAACGAGTCCCTGTTCTCATGGGGCCTTGCTCCACGGCACACCACGAGGGCACGAGCAGACCAAGGCTGAGAATCCAGGTCTCCCAAGTGCAATGCTTGCTCCTCTACCTGCCTTACTTCCCAGGTGCTGAGGTTGTGTGAAGACTGACCTTGAGATTGAAAGGATAATTCAGGACTCACTTGTATTCTCTGAGTTCTGGGAGGCATTGTGCCAAGAGTTAATAATTCCAAAAGTCATGGCTCCAACCCAGTAGAGGATACTTTAAAAAGGATGAACTCACTGAAGTCTGGAAAAGTGCAGTGAGTGAGGCTACACAGATGAAATAGTCAGATACATGAGCAGACCATACGCAAAACATAGGACAGCTGACCTTTGTTGTGTTACTGATGCATAACCATGGGGGAAGAAAACCTACATCTTTAAATATCATATATCTTAGAATCATTTGGAGGTAGAGGTGTTTTTTTTTAAACGTGTCTGAGAGAGGGAGAAGAAGAATTCAAATAGGCCATTCTTGCAAATACGCCTCTGTCAGGGAAAGGTCTTTGTAGCTAAAGTGAAATGGCATTTCTTTGTTAATGAGGTGAACATTTATGAAGAGCTATTATGCGCATTTTTCAAAAAATAATAATGTAGATCTCTCCTATAATGCAATAAATGTCTGGGTTTAGTCCACCTAACCTATTGTCTAAAATATAGTGCAATTTCCAACATAAGCATCTATGAATAAATTGAGTCATATCTTGCAAGTTGGAACAATTCACAAAGCTATGGCCAACACTTTTCTTATTAAAGATTTCATATGGCAAAAATTGAGTGTAATAATCATCTTTCCCAGATTTCACTTTAAAAAAAACATTTCTGTTTATGGGGAGAAAGCCTGCATTTTACACATTGAAAATCAATTCTGTTATCAGATGATACTTTGAAACTCCAGATCAACTCATAGTTATTAAAAGATAATCATGTTGCATGAATCAGGTAAACCTGGAAGTTAAAGGAGTACATAAAAGGATGTATGGTGCTTTTCAAAATTTGGAAATAAGTTCTAAAATGATTTTAAATAATATGTAACTTCTGTCCAGCAGAGCCATGAATCAAATCATCTTTCCACTCACCTAGGTCAAAGTTTAAAAAGTAAAGTGTGATTTTATGAAGTTTGGCTGACTGTAAAATGTGAATATTTTATACTGGTTTCCTCAAAATGACCACCGTGAAGTCTGATATTCCTGTGGTAACCGCCCTCTCCTGGAGGCTGCTACGTCAGATGCCTCAACCAGAGCCCTGGGCCTGCTTCTCCCCAGGGTCTGGCAATGCTGCTGTTTGGATGCAGATAGTGGGTGTGTTAGCAGGCAGACCATTGACTCTTGGTAAGCTTTAGGCCGTCTTGGCACACAGAGTTTGGGTTTACTCCCCGGAGGTGGCAGCAGGGCAGAGCCAGGGGCCCTGGCAGCCACCTGGTTCCATGTGCTGACTAGCAGGGCAGATTTAAGAGTTTCTTTATTGACTCAGTGGCTGTGTGGCTCGACATCTGGAAATGCTGGTCGACAAGTTGGGATGCTGGACAGTGGGACCAGAAAGATATATATAGGTAAATACATTCACTTTGGCTTGAGGTTTTGATTCAGAACCTTTACTGAAGTCACTAAGAGACTAATGGTACACCTAACATTTTACTTAAAAACAAACAAAAAAACCCCTTTTTTTTAAAGTCACTTTTTGTGCTCTGTGGCATAAGCTGAAGCTTCTGATGAAATTTAAAATCAAGCATTTTCTTTTCATATAGGATTCCTAGGTTGAGGCCATCTAAAAAAGTGATAGAAAAAGTAAAAGTAACTTTGACCACATAAATCATCAGAATGTTCAGGTGAACTATAGACATGAAATCATCCCTCTTTTAAAAGCAGATCTGATACCTAACTCCAATAAGTTGCCACTTAAATCATAATCCTTGACCAAAGAAAACATTCAGGAAAGAGTCACTTAAAAGCACTTAAAAGTGCTTAGAAGTAATGTTTTATATATATATATATACACATATATATATACACACACACACACACATATATATATACACATACATATAATATGCCTTCTAAGGCATTTTATATATATGTCTTCAAGTTGAAATAAAATAAGCTATTGATGGACATACAGATATTGGATTAAGTTTTAAAAGAAAGCTTAAAACACTTTAGTGTGCTGCATGAAAATTCAGATAGGTTCAATATACAAAATACCCTACTAGTACATACTGTTTCTGAATAGGAAGATATATGTATGTTAAAAGCAGAAAACTGGAGTCAGGTTATATCCTATAGTTTTCTGCCAAAGATACCTGAGTGTTATATTTTCATGTTTCATATCCAGCTGGACATAATCAATGAATTTGTATCTTTTTTTTTTTTTTTGCTTAACTTTGAAAAACATTGAGTGACTTGCCTGAAATTAAGTATTAAAATATGCTCTTGGAAACAAGATTTTCTTTGTTTCTATAAGCAAGTAGTTGAATATGTTCCTTATGGTGATATGGGATTTTAAAGTACTTATGACTTATGATACAAAGGTGTTCTTTGTAGGGGAGCAATTCCATGAGTAGTATAATAAGATATTCTGAGATAAATACCCTTGAGATGTTAAATATCCTAAAATTCCTAATGCAATCATATATAATATTTGCATATAGATTATAACTTTAAATATACATTTGACTCTTCTTTACACATTTACTATATTATATGTAAAATGTTCCACTCTTAGTTCTAAAAATTGATCAAAGTGTGCCTTAGCCATAGCTTCTAAGAAATAGACATGGTAAGTTTTCTCCTAACTCATACACAGTAGAGAACACAAATTAGAATCAGTGTCATTTAAGAAACACCACCTCCTTAGCTGATGAAATTAGAGATTTGATTTTAGTCTGTCAAACCTCAAGGTAATTGACTCTAAGAAGATATTATTTATGAGGGCTCCAAATAATTCTAGGCAAAGAAGAAGTGGAGAAATTTTACTCTTTCCTAGAACTTTCTATAGTTTAGTATAGGGAAGAATAGGTAAATAGAAGTTCCTATATAGATTCTACACTTAGCAACTTTCCAAATGTATTTTACAAAATGCATTATTTACAAATTACTATATGAAATTAAGACTGGAAAATGAGAATTAAGCTGTGGGATACTTGTGAGTTACTAACTAAAGATGGAATAAAGGTAGCTTGGCGAGATGGGAAAAGAGCTGAACTTTGAATAAATTCCAATCCCATTATCCTCACCCATATCTACATGTTGTATATTCCCTGTAAATTGCTTATCCTCCCTGCATCCTAGCTTCCTCCTCAGTAAAATAGCTGCTAACAATACCTAGCTCATGGGTTGTTGCCATAAGGGTTAAATATACTAATTTTCACCAAACTGCCTTAGATGGTGACTGGCACCTAGAATTCAATAAATATTCATCAAATTTGTATTTTACCAGGTTAAAGATTAAAGAAGTAAAAGCAGATTCCCATTTGTTATGTAGTATAACAGTTTTACATGCTGTGATTATTACAATGGATCTGTGAATCTTAAAGTGAAACCTGCATTTGTGAGCTTCAGGTAGGTGAACAAGTCACCCTATAAGGAGACTTCCAATTGTTCCTTTTGGTTTGGGCAGTGTGACTGCCTTCCCAGATCTAAGAACTGTGGGAATACTTATTTGGATCATGTCTTGGAACCATCCTGCCTGTGAATATAAATGTATTTATGCAAACAGCCAAATCTTGATAGCTCTAAGTCTCCACCTACTCACACAGAATATAAAATCCCTTGCAGAGTTTCCTTTTCTCTTAAATATTTATGGTAATCCCAAAGGGGAGCTTCATGAGTGACATTAATGTGGCCGAGGTCGCTGGTTCTCAAGTGTTGCTGCACATGAGAACCATCTGGGGAACTTGAAGCAATCTTGCTGCCCAGGCTGCACCCCAACCCAATTAAATCAGAATCCTGGGGGAGGCACGAGGCACTGAGATTTTTAAAACTCCCTGGGTGATTCCATTGTGCAGGTTTGTTAGAGAACCAGCGTCCCAAACCCACCAGCATGTGGTTCCCCTTGAATGCACTTGAACAGTTTGGCTCTGATCTGCTGGATGAAAAAGCCAACCTGCTGAATGACAGGATCTCGGCCCTTCCTTGTCCAGTGTCTTTCTAGATTCTCAACTCTGGCCACTCATTAGAATCACTTCAATATTTAACATATTGCAGACCAGGCCCCATCCCAGACTAAATAAATCAGAAATCCTGGGCATGGGGCCCGGGTATCTGGGATTTGTATTAATAAAAAAATATAATGTGCACTCAGGGTTGAGAATTACTACTATGGGAGTTTCCAAGAGGAGGGGATGAGGTGGGACATATTATCAAAGCCCAGAGCTGACCATACCTCAGCTTCCTGCACCAACCTACCCTTGCTGTATTCCAGCTGTGGCCTGTGCTCCCACTGCTGCCAATTGCCACCTGCTACTTCAGGACTGCCTCGCTCCTTGGGGATTTCTGCCTCTGGTACCTTAAGCTCCATATTTGCTTACTTGTTGGTCTCAGCTGCTATCTTTCTCTTCAGTCAGTAGGGGAGTACTCCATTTTTGTGTGTCCAGTTTTTTGGAGTTGGTCCCTTAGAGTTATTAATATTTGGGCATCTGCTCCAATTCTTTTACGTTTACTGTCCAGCATTCTGGGAAGAGGAGAGGGGTCCAGCAGAGTCACTTGTGTCCCCAGTGAAACAATCCTCCCAACAACAATTTTACCAATTAATGCTCCCCTCCGCATAGCGCAGGCATGCCAGCAACGCCAGCAGATGGGTGCGCTGGGAGGGCCATGTCCATTCTCACAGTGTCCCACAAGAGGATGCTGACCCTCAGGCTATGGCAGACTGCTTTCCATTTGTAGGAATGTTCCTCTTAAGGGTTTAGTTATTCCTCCCTGTATCTGACTTCTTTCGTTAACCTTTTCTTCACCCATATATCACTACATGCCTGAATCCCAGTTATGGAAGGAATTTGAATTTCTTTCCTTGGGTTGCCTGGGCCTCAGGCAAATCATGATAGGGCTAGATACATATGTTAGTGCCTGTGAACATTCTGGAGCCTTTAATAATATGTTTTATGCCCAGAATGTAGGGAAGAACCCTAAAGAGCATTGCTGCCTTATTCTACAGGCCAGTGTATCTAGAAACAGTCAGCCCTTACATGAAACATTTGATAGGGCCAAATGAGGAAGCAATATTCCCTTAAAATCACACGACTTTTCCCTGGAAGATTAGATGATCTCAAACTCTTTTAGTCTCTAGTATACTTGAATGAAACAAAAGAGTCCTATAGATTTCAACTCAGTGCTATAAAAGCCAGCCAAAAACCAAACAATAAATCAGCACAAAAGGGAAGAATGTTGGTGTTTTCCCTAAGAGGGTATTGTAAATTATTAATTTATGCCAAAAAGGAGTACATGCAGTATCATAAAAACGAATCACTACAACACTAGCCTGAAGACCACCATTTAAGAATACCTGTATAAGGACATAAAAAGTTAAGACATAGTTCCCCCTGTAGTCCTAGGGAAGACCCCCAGCACTACTCGCAGGGTTTCACATGAACTCTCCAGAAACATGCTGTGTCAGAACTTGGGATGCTGAAACTCTGCCAGCTCTCATTCCAAGTGCTAGCTCTGAATCCCTGTTTGCCTGTCTGCTTCTAGCTGGCCAAGAGATCTTCTAATGCAGTCCTATGTTATAGGCCCCCACACTGTCATTAGAACAGCATCTTTAGAAAGAAAAGGCAAGTCATCATTGTGGACCCAAAATAACACTTTCACCAGATGTGAGTCTCAATGACCATGTTTTCACAGACCTCTGGGGAAGAGAAGAATCTTATAAATTCAGATTCCTACAATGACTAAGACAAGATTAGGCATTCTTTCCCAGGAGAGGAATTCCTTTATTTTTGAATAGGTATCTTTTCCCTTCTAGTTTGTCCTTGAAAATTTAATTTGAAAAAAGCAAGGCACAGTACAAAAAAGAGAAAAGAACACATTTTAAAGCTTAGTTTTTTTTTAACAGCTTGGAACCGATGGAAAAATACATCAGAAATAGCTTGTTACCTGGGTGTTCCCTGTTGAAACAGGCCCATTATAGCGGGTATTCTTTTCTCCCTCAAGAACAGACCGATCACTGCTGATTCCAATCAAGTTCTTTTTCAACATAACTCAGAACAATTGTGTCAAGTGACTTTCCTGAATCCAAACTCTTATTCTTACTTATTAGATTTCCCTTCCAGGTACTCTGTTCAGAGGTCTATGTCCCTACTCATGGCATTCTTTGGATTTTTGAGCTGTGCCTCCAGAAATAATTCAATTTCTCTTCTGAAGGAACTGCACAAAGACTTAACATTTTATTAAATACATTTGCTGCATCTTCCAAGACCATTAAGGAAATGGCATTTTAAAATTTGACAACATTTTTTTTTAACAAACACATACTCAGGCACACATATTTGGCCTTGATGTTTTCTGTGCTGCATCAATAAAATTTAATTAAAATGAGTAGAAAAATTATAGTAATTTCCATTTATCATCCCAAAATGCTATTATGTGACTGAAGCCCTTCATACCTGCACCTATCAAGCAGGGTGATAAAACTGTAATGGGCAATTAAAGGGCGTTATGCCATTGCCATCTTTAGAAATTTTAAGGTAATAATGGGTAACCATCTGTCTTGAATGTCATCAAAGCAGGGCCCGGGCCAATTGATCTCCTAAATTCTATTCAGATAAATTTTTTCATTACATGTTGAATCAGACGCATACATAGAAGGACATGGATCATATAAATTTATATGTTGATGTCCAAGCACTGATGATGGTATTTTTCACTTTCTAAAAGTAAAAAAAAAAAAATGAGCAAGAGAAAAAGAGCAAGCATCAAGAGTGCAAGCTGTCTTTTTGAGGAGCTGGGGCTCTACACAGTGCAAAAAAAATATAAAACTATTATTTGGGGGAAAATATAATAAAGAAAATTAAGATTTAGAAAATGATGAATGAGGTAAGTATACTTTCTTGGGGTTTTGGAAGATGAGAAAGGTAAAAATTAAGAGAAGACTTTGGGAACTTGTTGGCAAGAAATTTAAAGGTGAATTAATGTGGGCTACCCAGATATTGCCTGTTGGGTAGAGATAAAGACAGTCCTTGTAGGTGACTCTGATAGAGCCTTTCTCAGTAGTGATGAAGAAGAGGAAGAAAACAACAATAACAATACTCAAGAAGTCTTAGCTACATGGAACACTGATGAATTCTGAAGAAAGAAAGCCAACGGTGGCAAAATGCAATACGTTGTCTGTCCCAAGATGAAGAGGCGAAGAGGACAAAAGATGAGGTAGCACCAACACTTTGGTGGAAAAGAAAAGACATTCTTGGCTCTACATATTGAGGCCCTCTCAGGGTAGCATTAAAGCAGGAGAAGGAAAAGGAATGGAGAGTGGTGGTCAGCAGGCAAGGTTCACGTAGGGTCATTGTCCTCCACAAGGGCACAGGGAAGAAGGAAAGAAGCCCAAGGAGTGGAAGAAGAATGGATGCATGATAGAAGGAGAAGAGAGTAGTAGAATGCATAAATAAATCCCCAAATGATCAGTATACTATGCAAAGTTTCATAAATTAAAAAAAAAGGAAAATATACATAATCTTCTATAGGAAAAGATCTATAATCAAATGTATAAAAAGACATTAAAAATAATAATGGGTTATGATGCACAACTCTATTCTTTGTGTGGCCTTCTTAACTTCTCTAAGACTTACAAAATCTGACTAACAATAGTATTTACCTCAAAGATTTTTTGTGAATATTAACTGGGATAACTTATGTGAAACATATGTGTACAGGGCATGACATAATATAGTGTTCAACAATTGTTACCTTTTTAAAAAATATCTCCGTAGTAGATGGTTGATTAAGAACATATATATATGGCATGCCTCTAACCCTCGCTTGGGTGAGGCAAAGACATAAAATGTAACCAAAATGTTTGTACCCTCATAATACCCTGAAAAAAAAAAAAAAGAACATACATATGGCAAAATTGACTAAAGAAGTATATTCAACCACATAAGAAATTGGATCCATAATCAAATGATTATTTTCAAAAACAGCATCAGGCCTCCTAGTAGTTGTGAAATATGTCCACAAATTCTTTGATATTCTTCCCTTCAAAATATCGAGCTTAATTCCCTTCCCATTGAGTGTGGACCACTCTTAGTGAATTGATTCTAACAGAATATGGCAGAAGTGATAGTGAATACCTTTAGAGATGAGCTAATCAAAGGCATTGCTGCCTTTTTGCTCTCTGTGGTTTCACTTGCTCTGGGGGAAAATAAGATTTCACATTGTGATAAGGTCCAAGTAGCCCTGTGTAGGACGCGTGGTGAAGAACTAAGGCCTTCTGCCAACAGCCGCGTGAATGACCATCTTGAAGTATTAATAGATCCTCCAGCCCCAGCCAAGTGGAGACACTGAAGCCCCACCCGACAGTTTGTCAGCAACCTCATAAGCGAACCTATGCCAGAACTACCCAGAAAAGCTGATGTTTCTGGATTCTAGGCCTTCAAAAACTATATGAAATAATAATTCAAGTTACTGAAATAATAATTCAAGCTTTAAGCTGCTAAATTTGGAAGTGATTTGTTACACAGAAATATATAACAAATCCACTAGATGTTGTGTTTGGATCAGGTACAGTGTATTTTTAGTTTACAGTATATAACACTTGAGCACTGACCCATGTCCAGGTTGGCCCTGGGTTGAAGAACTGGCTCTCGCCCTCTAAGTCATCAAATTTCCTTGGGCTTCAGTTTCATCCAGTCGCATTCTGGGTTTAAAATTTATCTTGATAGTCTCACCTAGCTCTGTGCTTCTTTGATATAATGACTTAAAATTCCAACTGTAGTTATATGCTATGATAAACAAATACAGATTTTTTTTTTAAAGAGTAGGATAGATTTAATCGAGAAATTATCATCCAACTACAGCTTTGCCAGAGAAAAAATTTTACACGAAAAATTTTCAAGAAGAATCATGGCTCATGTCTTACTTATCTTTATTTCTCCCTGGGCCCCAGTACCCAGGACATAGAAGATACTCATTATCAAGGAGGCCAAACAGTCATCTGTGGCTATAACGAAAGTTGGTTGTGGACTAAAGGCTTATCGACTAGGGGTTCACAGACAATAAATCCTCCTGGACACTGAAAGTACAGTGTGTTCTTGTCATGATGTGGGAGCTCCACTCTCATTAGCATTTAAAAGGGAACACTTATTAGCTGAACTACTAAATGTCCTTTCTACAATATAATGAGTTTCATTGAAAAGAATCACCAGCTTAGCTAAGGAGAAATTTAAACACTTTGCAATTATTTATAAATTCAACCCTTCTAGGGTGGTATTTTTAAAGGTATTTTGAATGAAGGGAAGAAGAAAAGTTTTAGAAATCTTGACAAAAGAAATGTAATTAGAGTAATAAAAAAGGCAATTCTATGGTTTATGAAGATATCTTTGATCTGCTCAGAAGCGAGGGAAGTAGGGGCATTGTTGCCCACGACATTCTCTCCGCTGTGCCTTGAAACAGGTAACTGGAATGGAACGTGCCTGCTTTTGTTAAAAGTGATGGAGAAAAAAATGCATAAAACCATAATCAAAACCCACTGTAATGCAAATCAATGAGGCAGAGACTCACTGCAGGAAACTCACGTAAGTAATGGAATTATACCTGATCTTTCTTTCAATATCTCAGGATTACCCTAGACATTTGCCTTATGCATCCAACTCATTAAATTTAAATTAATGCATCCTATCGGAATTAAATAAAACCATTAATTAACATATATTGTTTTCCTCTCTGTTTTTTATCTTGGAATGTCAATGGTCATAATTCTTTTATTCATTAATTTATTAATTCAGCAAGAATTTAACTTGTTCCTAAGTTCAAGGCAAAACCAGACGGTAAATTTTTATAAACTTTTTATATAGACCACAACATCCTAAGAGGTTAGAACAAAAATATGTCTAGAGTTACAGAAGATTAAGATAAATTTAAATGTCATATATATAAGTAGGTCATTAATAGGAAGTGTGGTGAGTGCTAAGATTGATGTCATGGAAGGCACGCACCACGTTTGCTCACAACTAACCCTTAAAACCACTAATAGAGACAAGAATACTACTAATTCCAAGAGATCCTTTGTCCAGTCTTTTCTTGATGCTATAATAGTTATCTTTGTAAGGCAGAAATCTGATTATCATCACTATCTCTATGCCTAAAAATCTCAAGCAATCATTAGCCTTATAGGATAGAGTTCTTCTAAATGTAGCACACCGAGACACTAAAACATTCATGCGAAATCATCTCTTCATTTTAATTCTCAAGTCTTTCCCACACGCTTCCATTCCCTGCTCCCCAACCTATACCAGGGGCCCTACACTACCTTACCTACTTCTCTGAGGTAACCAGGGCCCTGGTCACAAAGTGTGTCCTTCAACTTGTCAAGTTCTTTCTCAGTTTTATGTTTTTGCATACTCTATTCTTTTTGTTTTCGTCCCCCATGAAATCTGCACTTTAATCTTCTGATTATCTTTACACCGAAATTCCCGAACACCCAACTCCCAAAACAGCTTCCCGTGAATACCTTCCCTCCAGTAAGCAATGCAATTCTCTGGTTCCCATGACATGTTGTGCATCCATCTATGTTAACATTTGCCACATGGGGTTTTTGCTCATGCATGTGAGTGCACACATGTATGTGTGCTCTCTGCTATGTACGGACATCCTAAGGGCAAGAACCATGTGCTATTTGCCTTTCTCTCCCTGGTTCCAGCATGGTGTTTGTCATGCAACCACTGTAGTGCTTAGAATATACTCAGTTTGTGTTTGAATTGAAAAGCTGGAAAGTCCTTCAGTCATGCCCTGAGAGGCTGAGTGGTAGCAATATAAGGTTTGTACTCTTCACCCTGAGGTGAAGGCAGGCAGTCTTAGAAAAAGCCATTTCGACCACTCACTTAGGAGCTGAGAGTTTTTCAGGAAGAAGTACCCAGTACAGAGTGAACATTTTCACCTCAGTATGATTGCATCCTCCTTGGATTTGCTCTGACAACTTATTAAAATGGTCTACCCAATGACTTGGCCTAAAGATCAATGGCAAACTCTAATCCCCCCTTCATTTCCATGCATTATACTCTTTAAGCAAGTGATTCCTGCCCAACCCTAGTTTAAGAGGAGGAACCAGGTATATATCTTATGCTCTAGGTCAACTCACAGAATATTAGGTCTAGAACATGATCCTTAAAAATCAATCATTTAGTTCAGTCATTCATTTTATAAATGAGAAAACTGAAGCTCACATGTGTTAAATTAATTATCCAAGGCCCCACCATTAGTACTAGAGATGGGGGCAAGACCCAGTTCTCTGGATCTCAGCCAAGTGTTTATTCTACCATGTCATCTTGCCTCTCCCATATTCCAGATCCTTTACTTGGACTTTCAAAGTCATGCACAACACATTCAATTTGGCTCCCATTGTCTTCTTTTATTGGAGATTTAAATTTGGATTTGCTTTGCTGCTTTTCCATTCAATGGAGATAAACACTAAAAATATCATCTGGGGGGAATAGAAATAAAATAAGCATCTGGAAAGAATGCGCTATAATGAAGATGTCATTGTTTGCCCATAAATGCTAGACAAAGAATCTGGCTTTTCGAAAGCAAATATGTGAAAACATCTATGTCCATCCCCATTAGCATACAAAAGTACTGTTTTATCTCCTACCTTAAAAATGGGAAGGTCTTTCCTTTGGCTCCACTTCTCCCTCCAGCTATCACCTCATTTCTTTGCTGCTCTTCACAGCAACACTCCATTGAAAGGCTCATCAATAAGGTTTCTGATTTATTTCCTCCCACTTTATCTTGAACCCATCCTAATCAGGCTCTTACCCTGCCACACCACCAACGTGATTGTCACCAGTGTCATCAATGACATTCATGTTCTTCATCTTCCTTGATATTTCAGCAGCATTTGGCATAATTCATCACACTCCTTCTTGAGACACTCTTCCTTTGGCTTCTAGGATACTATACTTTCCTGGTTTTTCTTTTCCCTGATGGCTATGATCTCTTAGTCTCCGTCACTGGTTTCTGACCAAGTAACACTAGAGAACCTTGGGACTTGGTTTTTGGCCCTCTCTTTAATTACTCCCCTAACAGATTCACCCAGTCGCATATTTTCAATATCATCTCTATGCTGATGACTTCCCAAATTATATTTCTATCCTAGACCTCTCTCCTGAACTCCAGAACCCTACGTCCAATTGGTTACTCAGCAGCTCCACTTCATTGACTAATATACATCCCAAACTTAACAAGACAACACTGAGCTCCTAATTGTTCCCTAAACCTGTTAGTTAGTCTTCCTTAGCTAATAAATGACACCTCTATTCTTTTAAAACTTCAATCATAGCATGCACATGCCTCTACTTATAGGTCTCCAGTGTTTTCCCACCTCGTTCAGGCTCTCCAGGACCTTTCTCTTGTCCCTGCTTTGATATTGTCTCTCATGCATTTCCCTAGTTTACTCTGCTCCAGTCACATTGGTCTTCCTGCCCCGGGGCGGGGCTGGGTTTGTATTTGTTGGTCCCAATTTCTGCCGCAAATGTTGACATGGCTCCCTCTTTCACTTCCTTCCAGTATCACCTTCTCACTAACGCCTTCCCTGGCCATCCAATCTAAAATTACAAGCCTGCCTTCCAGTATACAAACTCCTAAACCTGCTTTATTATTTGGCCTTATGTCTTACCATGAACATACTGTATATTTCACTTATTTATTTTGATTACTGTAAAGCTCCTATACCAGAAATTCTTTTTTGTTCACTGTTATATCTCCAGCATCTTGAACAGTGGTTGGCACAAAGTAGGCTCTCAAAAAATATTTCTTCAATGAATGAAGATATTTAGTGATAATAATAATAACTACCTCTTAGGTAGAAAGGTAAGTAGAAAGTAAATGAGATAAGTACTTTACACATGCTAATGCACAATAAATGTTAATTATTTACATTCATATCATATATCCATGTGTATGTTGGAAATAATTTTTAAGTGTAAATTGCGTGAAGGGAAGGAGAAATTCTAGTTAAAAGGGTCGGGATGGAAGTACATGGTTTTGCAAGTCAGCCTCAAGCAAATTAAAGATGACTAATGGAAACACCCTGGCATTGGCCCAGTTAACCAATGCCCAGGGCTGCCTGGGGGGCAAGGGGATGAGGGAGGAGGGAAGGGGAGGCAGGCTGCAACTTATTTGGGTGGGATCATGGGGTCTGTATGCAGTCTTCTGGGTAGCTCAGTGTGAGACCTCTAGGCTACAGACCACTGTGTGCTGACGCCCATTCTGAGTGTCCCTAGCAGGGCATCTATCTCTAGGATTGGATATGCACCCTGTAAAGCAATAGACCACTCCCAGTCAAGGCATAAACATTGCTGCATATGTTCATATACTCTTTAATAGAATGCTTTGCTATTCACAATATAAATCCTTAGGGTGGGTAACAGCATCACAGTGTCTCTGTTAGGCTGCTTTGTGTCTCATACATAGTGATATTACATGTTTTTTCATAGGTTGGAGCAAAAATTAAATGATTTCCATCAAGAGGGTCATTATCATTTATAAAACGCGTTAAAGTGAAAAAATTCAATTTTAAAAAGGCACTCTAGTTCTTGAAACTATAAAGAATATGTAATTCTCAAAAGCCTTTATTTCCAGATACAGCTATTTGATTAGCTGGTATAGACACAGTCAATGAATAAAACTCTTTTTTAACCATGTGACATCACATAATACTTTCCAAACCTGTCTCAGTTTCTTTTTTTTTTTTTTGAGACAGAGTCTCACTCTGTTGCCCTGGCTAGAGTGCCATGGCATCAGCCTCGCTCACAGCAACCTCAAACTCCTGGGCTCTGGCGATCCTTCTGCCTCAGCCTCCCGAGTAGCTGGGACTACAGGCATGTGCCACCATGCCCGGCTCATTTTTTCTATATTTTAGTTGGCCAATTAATTTC
>CAUYPO010100816.1:0-20741 GCA_963574435.1 Cheirogaleus major
CTCCACAAAGGACCATTTCTCTCTCACCACTTAGCAGTGACTGGCAGATAGTAATCGCTTCACAAATGTTCTGCGGGTGAATGAATCCTTGGGATGATTATAGTACTATCCACCTTCCTTAGTTATGACAGTTCCATAGAAACATGTAAAGTAATTCTTTTATAACTCATATAGTACCATAGAATTATTGTATTATATTATTAGTGTCTGGCTGTTCTATTCCTTGAAGTTAGGACCTATTACCTTATTCAATTTTTTTTTTTGTCCCAGAACTCGGCATGCCTGGTACATATTATTTTCAACCAATTTTTGTTGATTGTATCAATGATTATAAGCAATGAAGGAACAGAGGCCGAGATAATTGAACTATCCTGGACCACACACGGCTATTTGTTCCAGAACCAGGACAAGAAGCCAGTCTGGAAAAAGAGAAGCTTGGAAGGAGCTCAATGTCTAAATGAAGTTCCAGCATGGATGAGAGAGGCACTGGTTTCTCTCCATCAGGGACTGGCCAGCAGTGGGAGCTGCCAGAGCACCAGACCTCCATGACCAAGTATCCACATAGTGGACGTGACCCAGACAAAAGGTGTGTAAGGATGGGGGTTATTTCAGCATGAAGGGGAGACTGGACCCCTGATTTCCTTTGTCCTTTTAGTCAGTGTCAACCCCAGTCTCAGTCCCTGGTGTTGGGACTATTTATCCTTCCCCTCCTTTATCTGTTTGTTCCCAAGATAGTTCTCTTACTGGTGTTACTTTCTTAGGGAGTGAGCAAGTCACTGAGGGGCCTGGGAAGAGTCATTTAGAGTCTAACCCCTTGGAAATGTTAGAGTTGCCTCCTACCACATCTTCAGCATAAAAATTCCCCCTCCTCAACTGCCCATGTGGCTCTTCGTCTCAATTCTTCATTCCTACTCCCAGACTCTCCCAAATGCCCCTGGTGAAGCTCATGAGATAGCGAAAGATAAAGACAAGTGAAAAGAAGCAGCGCAGAGGTGGCAGAGGCACAAATAGAATTCTGATTTTTCTCCCATCTCTCCACCTTCTGAGGAAATGAATCCAATGTCCTCACCCTACCTCCAGCAGCAGAGAAGTCCCTGAGCATCTCTGAACATCATGAACTCTCAAAGGAAGCTGAGCTGGGGCCCCCTTTTCTCCATTAGAAGACCCATCGGTGAGGCTAAAGAGCCCCAGATGGGAGACAGGTAGATCTTTCCCTCAACTGGGACATTTTCTCTTTTCCAGAACATCTTAGGCAACCTTCAAGCACATTCACATACTGGTAGTATTTAAACCTTGCACTGGAGTGAAAATTCCAGGACTTACGTTCTCACTGGGACCAATGGAGAGGATGAGCTTGAAGGCCTATGTGGCCCAAACACCTCAGCCTCTTCTAAATATAGTTGACTTTGCTCCTTGGTTAACAGGGTCTCTGCTGGCATTAGAGAAATTCCCAGTGACTCAGAACCTGAACGGGATGCTTCAGAGTAAAGAGAAGGGATCTGGTACGTTCTCTCCTCACCCTTCCACCTAATGGTCAACCTGCTTTTTGCTACCATCCAAACCAGACAATACTGTGGCAGGCAATAAAACAAAGCCCATTCTCCCTTTTCTTCATGAATTAAATCTAGGAGTCTAGCTGCTAGTTTAACAAGGATGAAATAAAGCAAGGCCTAAGGCACCTTGACTCACAAGAGACCTGATCTCTGCTGAACTGCAGAGACGAAACATTAAGATGGCTCTGGCCACCTGCTAACTTCGAGTTACCCTACACTAAGTCACCTTTGCTCCATCCTCAAAAAAGAGTAAATGGGATTGAGGAAGCTTGTTCTGTACACTCCCCTATGTATCTCATATACCCTAAGCTGCCAGACACTTAAATAATGAAACTTATCACTGTCAGATCATAAATGTGCACGTTAGTTGTGAGCCAGTAATTAAGACTCTACTTGTACACATATAATCAACATTTTCACAAGTATTTTGTCTTAACTAAAATTTTATATCAACAAGAAGTCCCAGAATTATACCCCATGAGCCTCCAGGATTTGGAGAATATTATTCGCCGTTCTTAATCCGAAAGCTTGGGTGCCTGAGGAGGGGTCCTGACAGTAGCCAGGCTGCAGATTTAGGTCAGGCCCTACTGGTGCGTCTTTATATGCTCAGTGCTCAGCGCAGGTCCAGACACATGGTAGACCGTCAGTAAATATTTGTTAAATTTGAATAATTCCTGTAAAAATCTCACATCAGCTTGAGGTACCTTCTCTCTTACTGCTCCTTCTCCCAGTAGCTCCTGGTAGGACTCAGGTCTGGCAGCAGGGGGCGCACGGAGCCACTGCTCAAATCAGAGAGACTGGCAAACTCCAAAAGGGGGCTGGATTTAGACCTCCCTTCCCCAAGTGGATAATGGGATTCCTAAAGTGCACAGTGGGGGAGTGGGCAGAGGAAGCAGGTTTCAGGGCCTTGGGACACACTGAATTATCTCCTAAGAGAACTTTCTTTGTAAAGAGAATGCATGAAAAAAGAGGGGAAGAGTAGAGAAGCCTCCCGCAGCTGTCAGCTTAAATCAGCTGCTCTCACCTCAGTTCATCTAGGGAAGGCGCTACAAAGCAGACAAACTTTATTCACAATTGGGGCAGCAGAGGGGAGATACCCCCAGGTCAGTTCAAAAGCAAAGGTATTGTGTGGGAAGATGGTGCCGGGTGGGGATTCAGCACTCGTCCTCACCAAGCAGGGCATAAGGGTTTCGGGCGGCCAGGCTGGACCCTGGAGCTGAGGTTGGGGTGTCCTCATCCCCTTCTCCCTCCTCATCTGCATCCCGGTCCTCCTCTCCCTCTTCCTCACAGGAGCTGCTCAGCTCTTCCTCTTCCTCCTCCTCCTCCTCGTCACCTGCTGGCCCCACCCTGCCCTGCAAAACCACCAGCTCTGTGGTCTCTGGATGGGACTCCCAGGTGCCTGGGGAACCAAAACAAGAAAAAGAATGGAGGAGAGTTTTGAGCAAGGAACTGAAGCCAGAGATAGATGGGGAAGAGGCAAAGACCAGGAATAACAATAATTTTTACAGCTGCTGGCATTCATTCATTCAAACTCTCAAGTGCAGAGCCCTGAGCAGAAGCTCTGTGCACATCAATCTCAATGTTCACAACCACCATGCTAGAGGCAATTAGTACCCTCAGTTTTCACATCAGGAAACCATCTCAGATGGTAGAAAACACAGACCTGGCCAACGGGTGCAGAATCCAGGTCTGACCCTTGTTCTGTCTGGCCACAAAGCCCACACCCTTTCGCTGGGTAAGAATATCTGGGCTCTGACCTTTCTGTTCATTGTAGCCAGGGGGGTGAAAACACAGGCTGAGGCGGCCATCCACTGCCAGCCGCAGAAGGCTGTTGGCTGCTCTATACACATCATTCCGAGCCGCCTTGGCTGTCTTGTAACCACGTTTCTCTGCCCAGGCTGGGGGGAGAAAAGATAACAGGAAGGGGGGGCTGTTAACCAGGTACCACTGCCATAACACAGTCCTTCCAGGTTTCCCCCAAACATTCCAAGACAGAGATCTCGCTGTCCCTGCCACAGAAATCTAGGGGTAAGTGGACAGCAGCTGCATCGATGGCAGAATCTCTGAAGAGAGGAAAGGTGACAGGGTAGGGTAAAGGGCGAGGCCGGAGGCTGACAGGTAAGGGAGGACAGCTGAAACCATATGGGGAGAAGCCAGGCACAGGGAACTCACCTTCACAGATGTCCCAGGCACACCAGGGGTGTTCTGCTGAGGGGTCCTCAGCCTCTGGGTGGCGCAGGTGGAGCAGGGCCTGCACGGGGATTCGGGAGGCCAGGTAGCCCACTGCGGTGTAGGGCTCCTGGATCTGCGCGATGGGGTAGATGCCCGCCAGAACCTGCGGGAAAGTGAGCACTCAGCACCTCCCTCCATGTCCAACCTTCTCTCCCTCCTCTGTCCCCTCTGCCCTCGTACCTGCAACTGCCTGGGCAGGAGAGATGGGAAGATGAGGCCCGGGCAGTCACAGAGCTTCACGGAGGGAGTGAGAAAGTAGGTCTGAAAGTATCGGGTATGGCCTGGGGTTCTGGACACACTCACGACCTTCCGCCCCACCAGCCCATTGATTAGCGAGGACTTTCCCACATTGGGAAAACCTGAGGAAGGCAAGGAAAATCACATTGGACATGACTTTACTCTGTGATGGGCAGAACGCGGTGCTGTAGCTATAGAAGAAGGGAGAACTAAGGCTCAGAAATGACGGAAGCAGTACAAGATTACAAATTATAAATCAGGCTCTGGACTACTAGGGTTGAATCCTGGCCTCTTCACTTACCAGCTTTGTGACCTCCAGGCAATTTACTTAACTTTCTGGGCCTGTTTCCTCATTTTACAGTGCAATACCTCCTCCCTCAGCGATCAGAATTAAATGACATAACCGATACAACTGCCTGGGTCAGTGCCCTCAGAAGCACAAGTGCCCAGTACGAGTGATCCACGTCTCGTAATGAATACTATGACTTGTGCAGGGAGAAAACTGGAAGCCTTGGGGCTCACAACTCTGTTCATGACCACCACCACGTTCCTTCTGACTGACTTCAGTGCCTGCATCACACTGCCAAAGAGTGTCTCCTTAACCCCACCTCAGCTGCCCACTCCCGTGGGAATACCTGGACCTGTCATTTCACATGTCTCTCTGCCCTGACATCCATCCTTCCAGCTCACTTTTTCTGGTTCCCCTATTCCAATAAGTCTGTGACCCTGACCAGATTCCAGGATCCAGCTCTACAACCAGGCCCATTCACAGACCTGAAACTCCCTGGTCCTGCCTCTCCTCTCCATCTTACCCGCCTGGTAAAACTCCAACCCTGGACAATGCAATTCTCTGCCCATTTGGCACCCACTCCTGGGCAGCTGACCATGGCTGATGTGCCCCAGTGTTGACTGCACTCCTTTGCAACACAGGGAAATATCTCCCTTCAAAAGGAGGGAGGGAGAAAACGATTCTCCTTTGACAACTCCCACCAGCTCCATTTCTCTGTCCCCTTCATAGGAAAACTCCTTAAAAGATTTATCTATCTTTTGTCATCATTTCTTCATGCCACTTTCTTTGTGACTGTAAACTTTAACACACAAAAAAAATCCATAGAACATACATGTGCAGCCTAATGAACCCCATGCCACCCAGAGCGTAATATATTTCCTCAGAAGCCCATTCATCCCTCTTGATCATAACCTTCTCCCTCCTAATCCTGACTTTTAAGAGATTCTACTCCCTCTGTTTCTCTTTAGTTTATGGCCTGTGTATCCCTCAATGAAAATGCAGTTAAATGTTGCAGTTTTTGAGACAGGGTCTCACTCTGTCACCAGGCTGGAGTGCAACTGGCATGATCATAGCTCACTGTAACTTCAAACTCCTGGGCTCAAGTGATCCTCCTGCCTCAGCCTCCCGAGTAGCTGGGACTATAGGGATGCACTACCACACCCAGCTAATTTTTTAATATTTTGTAGAGATGGGGTCTCATTGTGTTACCTAGGCTGGTCTCAAACTCTTGGCCTCAAGTTATCTTCCTGCCTCGGCCTCCCAAAGTTCTGGGATTACAGGCATTAGCCCCTGTGCCTGGCCCAGCTTTTGAACTTTATACAAATGGAATTGTGCAGCATGGATGTTATTGTGCTGGCTCCTTTTGCACAACGTAACGTGAGGTTCCCCATTTTGCTGCACGTCCTCTTGGGAGCCCACTCCAACATGGCTTTCTCTCCTCCGCTCCACTGAAACCACTGATCTTCACATTGCCAAGCCCACCCAGCAAGTCTCTCTTCTCCTCTTATCAACCTGTCAGCAATATTTGACACAGTCGATGCCTCCTTTCCTCTTCAAACACTTTTTTCATTTGACTTCTGGGACACTCCCTTGGTTTTCCTCCTTCTCACTCTCCTTTGCTCAAGTTCTAAATGCTGCTTGTCCTATGGCTCAGTCCTTGGCTACCTCTTCTCTACCTACCTCTGCCCCCACATCTCACGGCTTTAAACACCACTTATATCATCAATGGCTCCCCAAATTTAAATCCTTCCCAAATTCAAATCTCCAGTACTCTTCTCTCCCCTAAGCTCCTAACTCCTATACCCACTGCCTATTTGACATCTCCACTAAGGATATTTGAAAACAATCTCAAACTTAATTTCTGTTGTCCCTCCCTTCCCCAACCCCTCCAAATCTGCTTCTCTCCAAGTCTTTCCATCATGGAAATCCCAGTGGCTCAGGACAAAAACCTGGAAGTCCTTCTTTATTTGCTTTCTTTTAGGTGCCAAGTACAAATCATCAGCAATCTCATTTTCTCTACCTTCAAGATATATCCTGTTTCTGGCCCCATCTCGCCACCTCCACTTCTAGCACCCTACTCTGAGCAACTCTTATTTGTCCCCTAGACTATTGAAACAGCCTCTGACTGCTCTCTCTGCTTCCTTTCTTGCCCACCCTCCACCATTTATTCTCTACTTAGTAGGTAAACTTCTAAAAAAGGAAATCACATCTTGTCATTCCCCTGCTCAAAACCTACCATTGGCTTCTCATGAGACTTAGAATAAAATCCAAAATGCCACAAGACCCTACATGATATGGCTCCTGGAGACTTTCCTGACCTCATCCCCAATACTCTTCCCTGCCTGCCGCACTCTAGTCCCCTAGTCCCATACTCTTGTGGTCCTGGAATCACTAAGCTCATTCCTACCTCAAGACCCTTCCTCCACTGCTCCAAACGGCTCACTTCATCTCACCATCCAGTTCTCTCCTCAGGGAGGTTTTCCCAGAGGACCCTTCCCCTCCCAGTCACTCTCTGTCCCCTTTCATTGCTTTCTTTCCTTCATTGGCCTTAAATAATATGATTTCACATCATAAATCTATTTACTCACAGGAAAATAAGCTCCATGAATATAAAGGGACCTTTTTGCCATTTTCACAGTGGCATGTCCCATCCCTCCAACAGCACCTGGCACCTGGCAAGTGCTCAGTAAATATCTGTTGAATGGATAAATGAAGGAGAGCTGCAGGGAAATCCAAACTCGGGGCTGCCCGTGCCGCAGCAAACACTGGGCTTAGCATGCCACCCCACACAGAGACAAGCTAGTGCAGAGCCCACCGAGAGAGAGGGATAGAGGCCCCTGGGAGGGAGGGCCAGTGTGAGATGACTAGAATAGGGAGTGGTCACTCAGCAGTCAGGCAGCTTTTCCCCAAGACAACAAGGACACCAAAAGACAAGTCAGGAGCACTTCCAAGGAGCCCAACTACCCACTTCACACTCCCCAGTGTCTTCTGGACTGGGCCTTTTCTGGTTCCAATATCATCTCAAATACCACAATTTTACCAAGGTCTCTTCTCACCTCTCCCACCCAAAGTGAAAAGTGGCCCTGGGCCCTACTCATACATTCATTTTTTCCCCCACTGAGAGTTAAGACAAAGCCCTGATTTAAGGAGTTAAGATCTAGAAGGAAACTAATACTTGTTGAGCTCCTACTATGACTTAATGATCATTGTACTACAGACTAATTACTACAACTGAAACTGTTAATATATGTAAATCACTTAGAACAGCGCCTGGTTCTAATAAGCACCATGTGAATGCTAAATATTAACAGCAACTATTGTTATTACTATTATCATTATTTGTCACTCATTGTTAGGCTTTCTCCCTTCATTCCTCACAACCACCTTTTTAATCAGGTAACAATGCCTTCATTTTTAAAATCAAAGTCAGTAAGACTCAACATAGCGAAATCACGTGCTCCAGACCACACAGCTGAGGCAAGGTCCTGATCCTTCCACCAGAGCAGATGCCTCCTCTGTCTTGCCCACGACCACGAGCAGAGGTCAGCCCTCAGAGACCCTGCAGCCTAAGAAGACCTGCTTTCCCTCTCTCTTTGCCAACTGTATACCTCCTGGGAGGCCACCATGCACAGGACACCACTTCCTTACCCACACAGCCGATGGTCACCACCCCATCCTTGTAGCGCTCCTGGGTTGGGCCGGTTGGCTCCATCGCTGAATCAGTCTGCTGCTCCACCAGCACTGCTGGCCCATCCTCTTCTTCCTCCTCCTCCCCGGAGCCATTACCCCAGGTGGCCCCAGCCACATCCCGAGCAATCTTCTCCCGCCAGCTGCTCAGGTCCACTGCTCAGAGAAGAAGATGGAGGTTTTCCCCAGGGCTGCCATACGTGATGGCACAGACTACACACTGCACAACGGATGTCACCAACACCCTCTAGAACTGTACAGTGGCAACCTGAACAATGGTGGGCCAGAGAATTTCCCCATCTTCACTTGACCCAAGCCTGGAATCATGAACATTTCTTTGTCTGAGTTTCTGAAAAGTCCTGGGAAGGCGAAAAGCAGCAAACCACTAGGCTCCTGCCTACCTGCTGCCTCTCTTGTCCCACCAAGTCAGTCTGCTCCTTATTCCATCCTATCCCTGGCCTCTCACACACATCCAAAATAGAGGGGTTGTCTTCAGGAAAGGTGAGCAAAATGACTCTGGGCCTGGGTCTCCCTCATAGCCTCCCACATCCCTCCTCTAAGGGCCACATACCTTTCCCCACAGTGATGGCCTCACAGGCTCTCAGCAACTGCTCCGGCCCCAGGGCCCGAGTCCATCCTCTCCCCCGCCTCCGACTCTTCTTCAAGACTGAGATCACAGGGCACAAAAGGGTATGCACTTCATCTCTCCTACCACCCTTAGGCCCAAGATCAGGTACCCTCTTGTCGAGAAGCCTCTTTGTTCTCCCCTTTGTCCCCTGCCATCCCACCTCCCCCATGTTGCCCTCCTCATTGTCCACTCACCACTACTAGGGTCCTGTGGGGTACGAGGGTCCCGAGGGAAAGAGGTGAAAAGGACGATGTGGAGCTGGGGATAGCGTTGGTGGAAATAATGCTTCCAGGCAACCACGAGAGCAGGCGGGGCCAGATCCACCTTGTTCAGGACCAGCACTAGGGCCAGCCCAAGTTCTCCAGTCACATACTCATAAAGTGCTGGTGGGAAATTCACAACCTGGGACAGGGTTGGTAAGGGGATGGAGCAGTGAGAGGTCAACCCAGAGTTCTCTGCCTCCAGCTCCCCGCTCAGCAGACACAGCTTGGAAACAAGGGCCTGGTGGTAGCAGATTCTGGACTGAAAATGGTAAACCAGCCAAACTAAACAAGGAAGACAAAGCAGGGGTTAATTTTATCTCTGTGAGCCTTGGGGGGTTCCTATAGGTCATGATTAGAGATGGAAACAAACCAAAAACAGGACAAGGAAATGACGACACTTAACACACTGAGGTAAAGGACGGGATCAGAAACACAGATGGGGGTTGGGGCAGAAATTAACATCTGTTTTCACGTGCACACTGTGTAAGTGTGTATACATGCAAATGCAAATGTGCATACGTGCAAGCACATGCACATGTGTGCATGTTTGTGTGTTAAGCACGTGTGAATGTGAGTGTATGCACACATACCTGTGTGTACAGATGTGCACGTGCACACATGTGTTTGTAAGTACATGTGTATACACGTTGTTAAGGACCTCCATCCTAAACATCCCCACAAACCTCCCTTTCTCCCACTGGAGGACAACAGTGAAGTGTCACAGCCAGGATTTACACAGGGCAGTCCAGCAGCAGAGTCTACAGCCTTAACCACTACCCTAGCATTCCAGGTGGGTTCTGTAGCGACTGATGTGGTGGTACTACAGAAATGAGATAAGAAAGAAAGGATATCTTTGGGCTGGGCAGGGGGAAGCCCCCAGCTGCCTTCATAGAATCCCTGGAGCTCCACACCAGGATTTTCTATTGGTCTAGTTCTAGTGGGCTAGGAGACTGGACATAAGAGTTTTTCATCAAAGGTAGTAAGGAAGATAGTCAGTTGGCAAGGGGAGGAGTAACAGGCTATAACAAGAGATGAATAAAAAACTGAGTTTCTGACTGCAGACATCAGCACAGGGTAGAGGTTGGAAAGAAAGGAAGAAGGAGGATACCTCTTTGTCTCCCAACTCTTGCCTCTGACCTTTACCCTACAAGAACCTTCCTCCCTTCTCCCCCTTTACCACCCTCATCCCCAGGACTCACTGGATGTCGGATGTCAGTGATAAGCAGAACAATGTCAGACATCTCTAACACTCGCCACAGCTGCCTCCACGTCTGAAAAGACAAGATCAGTGGATGAGAACCTGAGCCCAGAGTCCCTCTGCAGCCTGACCCTAGACCAATTTGACCATGGGTCACTATGCCACACTTTTGTGCCTACTCCAGTCACCTCCAGATTGTGCTCAAAGTAGCTGAGTTTCTCAGAGGTGTAAGCCCCATGAATCTTCCCAAGATACTCCTGGAAGCTTCGTTCCTCCTGGCTCATTAGCTGCTCCTTGGACATCTCATAGCTCCAAGGAGGACGTCGGGGAAAGTCCAGGACTGGGAAGTCAAGAAAATGCCCAAGTAAGTGTGAAGATACAGCCAGGATTCAAGTGTACATCCCAGACCCTCCTTCCTCACAGCAGTCAGCTCTTCCCTTTCCCACTCATTCCCCCAGCCCAATGCCTGTCTTGCTCTCTCACCTGAGCCAGGCTGATAGACCTCCCGGATGTCCAGCTCCAGCACCTCGGCGCAGACCGGCTGTAATACTTGCTCCCGAGCTGCTCTCTTTCTCCTCTCCACCTCCTCCCGGCTGTCCCGTTCAAAATGCAGCCGGTATCTAAGGGAACAGGGACCATGAAATCCAGCACGATCCTGTGGCCACAAACTCCTGTTTTCTCCCCTCATGGGCAGACAGCGTTGCAAAGCTCTCTCTCCAGAGTTGTTCATGTCTCCTGAGACGGCCTAACCCCAGTCCCTCTTTCACGAAATATTCAGCCTCCCTCTTTTAAACTCCAAACTCTCTCCAGCCCCTCAGGAAGGGAAGATTGTGGCCCGCTCTGGAGAGCCAAGTGGCCGGCAGAGAACTGTGGCATCCCAGCCCCACCGCCTCCACTCCAAGCCTCCCCCAGCAGCAGCCCGCTCTCCCCCAAGCTCTGACTTCCGGGTAGGCAGGGAAGCCAGGGACCAGCACCCCCTCCCACCCTCACCGATTGGGGTCGTAGCCTCGCGGACCCAGCCCCTGAGAAGGCTGCTGGTTGAGCCTGCGGATGTGATGGGTCACAGACTCCCCGTCCGAGGTGTCGGTCTGCTCCTCCCGCCGCTCCCGGCTCCCGCTGCGGCTGTTGGAACTGGAGCGTAGCCCATCTTGAAGCCCTGCAGAGAAGGGCTGGTGACGCCAGTGCTGGCCGGCTCTCAGGGGCTATAAGGCCCTCTCCCGGATCGCTCTGACTCCTCCTCACCCCACCCAACTTGTTGGGAAGCTCCGTCCTCCCAGCCACCCTCCCCAGGACCCTCCCGGATGTGCGTGGGGGAGTCACTCCTCCAGGGAGCTACGAGGATGGCGCCCCGTTGGAGCTGGAGGGATTCCCCTCCCCCAATTCTCCATCCTTTCCCACCCCTTCCAGATGTGGGGGGGGGGGCCAAAGCAGGGGAATCCCCTCCTCGACAGCCCGCCGGGTCGGAGCGCGCCCACCTCCCCCTCCCGCGTCCCCAGAGGTGCGGCGGGCACACCCCTCCTGCCAGATGTGCGGGCGCCCGAGCCCCGCCCCCTCCTCCCGCTCCCCGCTCCCGCACTGACCTCTCTTCCGCTCCCGCTTGTCCTGCAACTGCTTCTTCTTCTGCTTCACGCTGAAGGGCTTCTTCCTCGGCATGGCCCGGACCAGTCACCTGGCCCGCCTTGCGCCAAGCTCCGGCCGCCTCAACTGACTCCCCCCGGGCAGCCCAGCCGCAAGGGCCCGGGACCCTGGAGGAGGCGGGGCTCGCAGGTGACGTCAGCGGGCGGGCCCGGCCGAATGGCCGCGGCTGCCGCGGTGGAAGGCTGGCGCGAGAAACACGGTCACTTCCCCCTGGGAGCAGGGCGAGACGGCGGTGCGGGACGCGCTACCGGCACGGGGAAGCCAGCGGCGCGGAGAGGGCGCCCCGGCGGCGAGCAGGGCGGCGCGCGTGGGAGGATCGGGCTAACTCCGTCACGGACGCTACCAAGCAGCGCTCGGAGGAGGGGGGACGCGTGTCATCACTACCTTGCGTTCCCGGGAGGAGCTACCACTCACCTGGAGGGCGGCGGGGCGGAGGGCGGGTCCTTCTGCCTAAGGGAGAGGGGGCGTGGACACGTTGAGGCCACACTGCCAACTCGAGGGATTGACCATAGTGAAACGCCGAGACCGCGCGTCCCGGGAATGACGCCCGGTTGCTGTGCTACACTGGGGTCGGGTCAGAGGTCTTGAGGGGCCGGTGGCGGTCTGGGCGCCGACGTGCTGGGACCCAAATTCCTTGTGGGAACGGTAACAAGGGGTAGGTTTACAGATCATAAATGTGAAAGCGGACAAAAAGGGAAACCCAGGTGGGACAAGGACTTTTGGAGTGAGGTCAGAGGGCACGAAGTTGTGCCTGCAGCTGTTACCATAGTAACCGGGGGCCGGATGTGGCGATGTTATGGTGCGACAGTCACCTCTTCTCAGGCCTTCTGGCCCGAGAGCCTGTTGACTCTGCCACACTGTGAGGAGCTGGTTATGGTGTTGTCCAGCTAGGCGGAAGAGAGGAATTTTTTTTAAGTATTTAAAGGAACAAAGGGGAGGTTTGAGATAGCCGTCAAGCCTGGCAGAGGTGGAGGGAGGCAGTTTACTTGAGAATGCGGCCGCCACCGAGACTCCCCGCAGCCTTCCGGAAGTGGAATGGCGGGAGCCTCAGCCTCACTGCCCACCGCCCCCCCGGAAGCGGAAGCAGAATCCCATCGTGCCCCTTCCTCACTGCCCTCCAAATCCCGCTGCAGCCATTGCCGCAGCCACGATGCCGAAACGAAAGAAGCAGAATCAGCATCAGCCACCGCCGCCGCAGCAGCCCCCAGTGCCCGAGCGGGAAGAGACTGGAGATGAGGAGGATGGGAGTCCCGTCGGTGAGGGGTCTGGGAGGGATGTGCACGTGCCTGTCAGCCCGTGCGGGGAATGGGCTAGGGCTGATAAGGTGCTGGGGAGGAGGGCCTAACGGAAGGAGGAAGGGCGCACGCGTGGGGGCGAGATGGCTGGGGGCGGATGTCCCGAATGGAACCCTGAGAGAGGAGTTCTCTAACGTGAACCATCAACCTCAATCCGGCCCCAAACCTTTCTAGAGAAGGCGGGGGAGGAGAGGATAAAGAGCTCCTATGCGCAGCCGCAGAACGGCAGGGAAGAGGGGCAGCAGAGATGTTGCAGATTGCGATGGCTGGGATGACAACTTGTGACCAGACTTTCACTGGGAAGGTGGAAGTGGCAGCTTTCTCTAAACTACTCCCCCCGGGGAAAGGGAGGAGAAAAGAACTATCTGATTGGCCAGAAGTTAAGGTGAGGGATTGGTTTATCTCTGCAATCACTGGGGATGTTTTGGATAGCAGCACTGTAAGGAAAAGTTGCATTATCTGCTTTGACTGAGTCTCCACTTTTTGCAAACCCTGAAAGAGCTTTGCAGAATAAAGGGCAGAGAGATGGGTGAGAATATGCCTAACTTTACTGGTTGAATTAAGCAATGAATAATAAAAGAAAAACACCTAAGGACAGGATCATCAGCGGGGTGCAGTGGCTCACGCCTATAATCCTAGCACTCTGGGAGGCCGAGGCGGGAGGATTTCTTGAGCTCAGGAGTTCCAGACCAGCCTGAGCAAGAGCAAGACCCCTTGTCTCTACTAAAAATAGAAAAATAAACTGGACATGGTGGCACATGCCTGTAGTCCCAGCTCCTCGGGAGGCTGAGACAGGAGGATTGCTTGAGCCCAGGAGTTTGAGGTTGCAGTGAGCTAGGCTGATGCCACAGCACTCTACTCTGCGCAACAAAGCAAGACTCTGTCTCAAAAAAATAAATAAATAAAAGTATACAATCATCAGTCCTTTAATCCATTAGGATGACCATATTTTCATGTCTACTCTTAGGACCACCCAGCCTTCTGGGCCCTCCCCCCATGGCCAATGGAAAGCCTGGTGATCCCAAGTCAGGTGAGGAGGAAGGGGCCCTGATCCGTTGTAGGTCCTGGAGAAGGGATCAAGGGAGGGAGTAAAACCCAAGAAGGACTTAAAAGATCAGGGATTCTATACCTAAATGAATGGAGAGAAGTTGTATATTTGCAGATTGGAAAACTCAATGTTGTAAAAATGTCATTTCTTCCCAGATTGATCTATAGAGTCAATGCATTTCCACTCAGAACCCCTATAATGGCTTTATGGAAATAAACATTTTACATTATTATATGGAAATACAAAGTATCACAATGAGAGACTGTCAAGACAGTCTATAAGTGGGAGGGCTTTGAGTATCAGGATTTATCGTGGCCAGGTGTGGTGACTCTTGCCTGTAATCTCAGCACTTTGGGAGGCTGAGGCAGTAGGATTACTTGAGGCCAGGAGTTCAAGATCAGCCTAGGCAACATAATGAGGGCCCATCTCTACAAAAAATTAAAAAATTAGCCAGGCATGGTGGTATGCACCTGTAGTCCCAGCTACTCAGGAGGCTGAGACAGTAGGATGGGAGGATCGCTTGAGTACAGGAGTCCAAGGTTGCAGTGAACTATGATCATGCTACTGCTCTCCAGCCTGAATGACAGAGCCAAACCCAGTCTCTTAAAAAAAAAAAAAAAAAAAAAGATCCTCCTGAGGCAGGAGTATCGCTTGAGCCCAGGAGTTTGAGGTGGCAGTGAGCTATGATGATGCCACTGCATTCTACTTAGGGCAATGGAGTAAGACTCTCAAAAAAAAAAGGCAAATGCTGTGATTCCACTTATTGTAAGCCAGTCACTGTGGCATGCCCCTGTAGTCCCAGCTACTCAGGAGAATCCCTTGAGTCCAGAAGTTTGAGGCCAGCTTGGGCAACATAGACTCCCATTTCTCAAAAAAATAATCAAAAAAAGAGATAAAACTGCAGGGATTATGACAGTGTGGTTTAGGCACAGTGACAGACATAAAAGTCAATAGGAGAGCGTAGTCCAGTAACAAGCCTACACATATATGGACACTTCATTTATGATGAAGATAGAACTGAAATGTTAGTCTTTTCAGTAAATGATACTGGATCAATTGGATTTTCATGTGAAAAAAATAAATTTGACCTCATACTCATGCCATATACAAACATCAAATCCAAGTAGACTGTAGAGCTAAGTGTAAAAGAAAAAAGAGTGAATTCTCTTCTAGAAAGTAACTGTATTTGTATGGTCTTAGAGTAGCTAAAAGTTCTTAAACAGACGTGAAATACACATGTACTCACTAGCCATAAAGGAAAGATTGATAAATTGAACTACATTAGAAAATATAAGCTTTTATTAATCAGATGACACCTGTTTCTTAACAGGAAGCCATAGAGTAGAAGATATTTGCAACAAATATAACCAGTAAAGAGCTCATATCTAGAATATATAAAGAACTCTTCCAGACAAGCCATTAGACAAAAGACCAGAACAGACATCTTATAAAAATGGAGATCTAGGTGAACAAGAAACATGTGAACAAGTAACATCATTAAGCATCAAATAAATGCAAGATAAAAACACACCACTTTGAAACTGGAACTCTTGTGCACTGCTGATGGGATTGTAAAATGGTGTAATCACTGTGGAAAACAGTATGGAGGTACCTCAAAAAATTAAAAATAGACTGTCAAATAACTGTCCCACTTGTGGGTATATATCCAAAAAATTGAAAATGGGAACTTGAAGAGGTATTTGTACACCCATGTTAATAGCAGCACTGTGCACAATAGACAAGAGGTGGAACCAACCCAAATGCTCATTGACAGAAGAATAGAGAAACAAAATGTGTATACATATAGTTAAATATTATTCAGCCTTATAAAAGAAGAAACGGCTGTCACATAATACAACATGGATGAACCTTGAAGACATTATGCTAAGTGAAATGAAAGACAATTCCTGTGGGCCAGGTGTGGTGCCTCATGCCTGTAACGCCAGCACTTTGGGAGGCTGAGGCAGGAAGATCACTTGAGGCCAGGAATTCAAGACCAGCCTGGGCAACATAGTAAGACCCCCATCTCTACAAAAAATTAAAAAATCATCCAGGCAGTGACATGCCTGTAGTCCCAGCTACTCGGGAGGCTGAGGCAGGAGGATCGCTTGAGCCCAGGAGTTTGAGATGGCAGTGAGCTATGATGATGCCACTGCATTCTACTTAGGGCAATGGAGTGAGACTCTCAAAAAAAAGGGCAAATACTGTGATTCCACTTATCTGAGGTATCTAAAGTCAAATTCACAGAAGCGGTAACGTGGTGGTTACCAGGGGCTGGAGAAGAGGGACTAAGGAAAGGAAGTTGTTGTTTAGTAGGTATAGAGTTTCAGTTTTGCAAGAGAAAAAAGTTCTGGAGATCTTTTTCACAATAATATGAATATACTTGACAGTATTGAACTATGCACTTAAAAATAATTAAGATGGTAAATTTTATGTTATGTGCTTTTTACCCCAATAAAATAAACAAAACAACCACCACTATTCATACTCAACAGAATGGCAAAATAAAAAAGACTAACAATACTAAGTGTTGTCAAAGCAATGGAACAACTGCTGGTGGGAGTGTAAATTGGTATGAACACTTTGGGGAAAAAATGTTTGATGCTGGCCAGGCGCAGTGCCTCACACCTGTAATCCTAGCACTCTGGGAGGCTGAAATGGGAGGATCACTTGAGGTCAGGAGTTCAAGACCAGCCTGAGCAAGAGTGAGACCCCGTCTCTACTAAAAATAGGAAAAAATAGCTGAGTGTGGTGGCATGTGCCTGTAGTCCCTGCTACTAGGGAGGCTGAGGCAGGAGGATAGCTTGAGCCCAGGAGTTTGAGGTTGCTATGGCACTTTAGCCCAGGCAACAGAGTGAGACTCTGTCTCAAAAAAAAAAAAAATTTCGTGTTATCTATTAAACTGGAGCATACATATACTATAAGATCCAGCAAGCAATACCTCTACACATACATACTAAACAGAAATGCTTACATATATGTAACAAAGACATGTATAAAAATGTTCATATCTGCCTGTACTCGTTCAAAATTTTATTTAAAAAAAAGAAAGAAAGAGAAATGTTCATAACGTTCTTTGTTACAGCCCCAAACTGGATACCACCCACATGTCCATCATTAGTAGAATGGATAAGTAAGTTGCATGCATACAGTGGGTATACACTGAAATGAAAATGAACAAACTGCTGCAGGCAAACATGAATCTCACAAACATTGAGCAAAAGGAGCCAGACAAAAGAACAGAGACTGTATGATTCCATTTATGCAAAGATCAAAAACAGGCAAAAACTAACCTATGGTGTTAGAAGTCAGGATAGTGCTTACCTTTGTGGAAGAAAGAAAGAGAGTGGGAGGATGGGCACAAGGCGGGGGGGAGGGTCTTTTGAAGGAAAACAGGGTTCTTTCTTCACCTGGGGGTAGAAACTCAAGTGTATCTACTTTGTGATAATTGAGTAGTGCACTTAAAAACTGGTGTGTCTTGTGTGTATGCTGTATGTCAATAAAGGGGGGGGGTCAGGGCTTCTGTATCAGGATTAAGCTGCCCATTGGTCATCTTTCTGTGTCTTTTTCTCTCTCCAGCTCTTCACAGAAGTCCTGCAGGATCAAGGGGACTGATGATTCCACCACTGCTCAGTCTCCCACCTCCTCCCCGGGGTAGAGGCCCAATTCGGGGAGGCCTCGGCCCCAGGTCTGGCCCATATGGTCGTGGTTGGTGGGGGGTCAATGCTGAACCTCCTTTTCTGGGGCCAGGCCATGGGGGTCCCTCCAGGGGAAGCTTTCACAAAGAGCAGAGAAACCCTCGAAGGCTCAAAAGCTGGTCTCTTATCAAGAATACCTGCCCAGCCAAGGATGACCCCCAGGTTATGGAAGGTGAGGTCCATTTTGTTATGCCCATTACTCCAGAGTGACCTAATTCCCAAAATGCCCATGGCTTTTCTCCTTTGGGCTATCCTTTTTCATTTTGAAGCAGAGGTAGACCTGAATGGTTTTTTTCCCAGGAGGAAGACTGCTATTCCAAAATACCTGGAAATGGTAGATGGTAGGAAATCTGACCTCCTCTCTCTGCTTTTCATTACATTTGTTCTTACTCAAATTTTAAACTGCCCGATTTTCACTGTTCACAGACAAATCCGACCGCCCTGTCTGCCGACACTTTGCCAAAAAGGGCCACTGTCGATATGAGGACCTCTGTGCCTTCTACCACCCCGGCGTCAACGGACCCCCTCTGTGAGGCTGTGCCTTCCATCCTGGCTGGAAGGAGCCCTCTGCCACTCGTGGCCATGTATTTGCCTGTGGAGGCTGCTGTGAGGCTCTTCCACCCAACACCCGCAGTCAGTGACACCTCCTCACCCACCGCCGCCCCCATCTGGGGTGCAGAGTTGTGTTTCAGCACTGGTGGTGTGCAGCGTGCACTTGCTTCTGATCCAGCCTCCAGAGACTTGCCTTCGGGACCCCTTCGGTTGCCCTCTGGCTCCTTCCCCTGTCAAGTGACTGCTGAACAGGAAACCTCTTTGGTGCTGTTTCTTGCGCATCTGTCCACCAGTCCCCACTGTCGCCCTCAATTCCTGAGAGCCTGGAGCGGATTCCTACCATTCCCTTCTAGCTGCTTGTTTTAAGTCCTTTTTATGTGACACCCCTTACCCTCAATGTTGTCAGCTGCTCGTGAAACTCACCAGATTGTCTGACCTGGGGTCAAGTTTGGGTGACTGGTACAGAGTTACTCCCTAAAAGGCTACTCTCCCTGCTTCTGGATTCTGTAGTTTCTCTGTCAGTAGCATGATCCCCACCACTATGGTCTGTGATCACTGTGCTTTGTGAAATTGTGCACATCCCTTCGTAGCCTTTCTCAGTGTCCGTGGCATTTTTGTGACTTCCCAACACTAGAATAAGTTTTTCTGCCAAAATGAGTGAGGCTCTTGGTGCCCTCTAGACTTCCCCCACCTCCCAACATGGGAGGACTGTGAAACTTTCCACGAGACTGCCCTGGTCCTCCCCATTCTCCTGCTGTCGGTTATTCTGGGTCCGACTCAGGCCTGTGAGGCGTCTGGCGGAGCCTCTGGTGGCTTTACCCTACCTAGCTCTCAGTCCATTTTAGTTAGACTGTCATTGTGAGGCCACCAGCCCTTTCATTTGAATTCTGTGAATCTCCACCTGGCCCGTCTTTGGGTGGAGCCTGGACAGTACTGTCGCCCTCTCCCAACCCTCATCCCTACACCCCTGGCGCTGGTTGTTTTCTGTGAAAACGGCAGTGAGTAGATTCGGTTTTGAGCTGGCCCTGAGGAAATGGGTCAGGAGTTGTGTGGGTAGGAGGGAGGGATGAGAGCTCTTGGAGAACTGAGAATGAGTTTTTTTTTCTTTTTAACATTTTTTTATATTAGTAATAAACGGAGTGGAAACCAGCATTTTCTTTAATCCCTGTGTTCTAGTCGTCTCTGGAGGTGCGGATGAGGCTGTTCTTACTTGGCAGAGTCAGCTCACACTTCATTTAGCTCATGTGCTGGGGTGATGGGGAATGGCAGGCTGAAAGAACCAATGGGATCCCATTAGCCTAGAGGCATCAACCACACCAAACTGTGTTATGTTCAAGGGCAAAGTTTTGTAGGGAAAAAGAAAGGCCCCAAGTCAAGTGTCTGGAGTAGTTTTTGATTTAGTTTGTAGGGTTGGTGTTTATGGAGTGGTGATGATGAAGCACTCTTTCAACAAATACTTGTGGCGTGCCTGTGGGCCGGGCAATATACTAAGCACTAAAGGTAACTGACAGCAAAACCAATGAATTGAAAAAAATCTGAGGGAGACAGGTTCATCAAATAATCATTAATAATGTGTGAAGTTACACCTGTCAAAAGTGCTGGGCAGGCCGGGCGCGGTGGCTCACGCCTGTAATCCTAGCACTCTGGGAGGCCGAGGCGGGTGGATGGTTTGAGCTCAGGAGTTTGAGACCAGCCTGAGCAAGAGCGAGACCCCGTCTCTACTAAAAAAAAAATAGAAAGAAATTAATTGGCCAACTAAAAATATATAAAAAATTAGCCGGGCATGGTGGTGCATGCCTGTAGTCCCAGCTACTTGGGAGGCTGAGGCAGGAAAATCGCTTGAGCCCAAGAGTTTGAGGTTGCTGTGAGCGAGGCTGACGCCACAGCACTCTAGCCCAGGCGACAGAGACTCTGTCTCAAAAAAAAAAAGTGCTGGGCAGAAGAGAGGCATGGTGAAAGGGAAATTTGCAGTAAAGGGAGTCAGGGAAGGAGCTGCATCTGAGACAAGCTCTGAAGGATAGACAGGAGGTGGAGTGGGAGAGAGTAGTCAAGGCCAAGGTTTTTCTAAAAGACCTAGGGGAAGATGAGCTAAGAAAACTAGGGAGAGTAGAAGGCAAGGGAGAAGAACTAGGCCACTCGGGGCCTTGTAGAACACAAAGACTTGGCTCTTTTCTTAAAACAGAAGCCTTTGAAGAGTTTGAGGCAAGTGAATATCATGGATTAGATTGGTGTTACAAAAAGACTGACTTGTAGAAAGAGGGCCAGGCTAGGACCTGGAGGTTAGAAGGTTACTTCACGGGGCCGGGCATGGTGGCTCATGCCTGTAATCCTAGCACGCTGGGAGGCCGAGGTGGGAGGATCACTCAAGGTCAGGAGTTCGAGACCAACCTGAGCAAGAGTGAGACCCCCATCTCTACTAAAAA
>CAUYPO010100820.1:0-18075 GCA_963574435.1 Cheirogaleus major
GGGCAGATGAGAAGGGCTGCTTGTCTTCTTTACCGTTCAAAATGCATGGGTTGTGCAGATACGCTGCGTAGCCACGCCCATCGCTAGGTCTTATTTTCAGGGTAGGGCTTCTATTGCGCAAATGCTTAGAAATCCTGCTAGGGCTTATTTTATGGGTAGGTCTTATTTTCGGGGAAACACGGTATTTTTCTGCATACATATATCTGATTTCTCCTGGGAACGTGTTATTATAGAAATGCCAGATCCTGGGCTCCACCCTAGACTTACTGAATGAGATTCTGCACTTAACAAGATGCCCTGTGAGTGGAACATCCACTGAATTATAGAATTGCTCCCCTGTGGCCTCTGTCTCAGAGCTAGGGCCAAATTCAGGACCTCAAGAGCTAATTGTCAAACCGGTGAATGACTCCCTCTTTTCTCTCAGGGACTTACTCTGTCCTCTTGTGGCTGACCACTATTAGTGACCATAGAATGCAAACTGCTATTAACATTAATTATTAATATCTCCGGACCCACTCAGTTCTCTGCAAAAATAATCAATAATTAGCCATGACACATATGATGGCAAATCTGAATTTCTGAATCAAACATAAATGCTTTTTCTTGATTTTCTGCTGTTTCTGATTCCCTGTCATTATTCTAACAATTCTAATAGGATTATCATTATTATCAATGAATTCAAACTTTTGATCATTTTTAAATTGAAGATCAGGGAATATTACCCCTGAAAGGGAACTTAGGGTTCATTGAGATCAATCTCCTCACTTGACAGATGAGGAAACTGAGTCATAATCTAGTCACAGCTTCGGCGGACAAGTTCGCCAGTCCTGGGAGTGTCTGGGAAGGACAAGAACCTATAATTTGGTCTCCAGGTGTATGCATTTTCTATACACTATACTGATTCGTGTTACACTGTGCTGGTTAGTAGATTGTGCAGGGTTTTTGGTCTGGTAACTTCTCAGCTTCTACCTAAACTTATAGGACTGGAGAATGAATGAACATTTTTGGAAGGAAGGAGTAGCTTGCTATACTCTACCCTCTCAAGTCTTCTCAGAGCTCACTGGTGCAGACTGGGGAGGAGAGCTCCCAAAATGGGAGTTCTCGTTATTGTTTCATCATCATTATTAATACAATGACTGCTTAAGGTGTCTGCAACTCACACCAGGTACAAGGCACCTGTGCAAGGCAGTGAATTCTGGTTAGGTATCCAGACATGCTGAGAGGCTCACTACCTCCACTTTCACTCCATTCTTTGCAAAGCAACCAGACTTCAAACATGACTTTGCCTCTCTGTCTTCTGTGTGTTTTTACAACACCAAAGAACCATGGGAAGGAGAACCAAGTTCCCAGACTCTAATTAGCTTGTTCATTCAACTGATTGAAGTCAAGGATGTTAACTGTATGGCTTCTGGAGGGCAAGGATGGTAGGGTCTTCCTGAGGGTGACCAACCTTGGGCCCACTGTCCACTCTCAGACGACAGCTGCGCAGGAGCAATCCCATCCTTGTTCTCCACCAGCCCCACACGCCACCCTCACCACACACTAAACACCTGCACGTGCCCTGCCTGGGCGACACTCTCTGCATCTGCCATGAATGCCCACCACCAGCTCTTTTTCTTGATACACATCTAAGGCCAAAACCTGAAACGTTTTTATCCCAGTGAGATCAAATTAGAATATACATGGGGGCAGAGAAGAAATCATAAACTCTGCAGCCTGAAAAGTAGGCAAAAGGCAGAAAGGGGCATTTCAAGGTTGACCTAGAGATGGCCCAGGAATATCTATGTAATATTTATATTACATATTTAAATAAACATATATATTTAATATATACTATATTTACATTCATTAAAATAAATAAAAGTAGACATGTCGAATGTAGATTAGCTGGAGTTCATGCACATAGACACACATACCTCATACACGTGTATATATCTCATATCTCATACATACGTTATATGTACAGATAGCATACATACATAAATAACCTGCATGTGCCGATGTCTACACATAATGTCTGCTGCTCTGGGTCTAATGTGCTCTCACTCCCTTACGCATATTTTTCTTGAGCTGTGATTGCCTTTGCAACCCTACAGGCCTGAAGGGTTGAAGCAGATGTCAGGAGAAGGGTTCACGTTCCCTGAAGAGAATATTGACCTGGAGGGAAAAAACAATCAATGTGATCTGTAGTGAGCGGTTCTGTCCATGAGGTGGTGGTGTTAGTATAACCGAAGCAGGAAGGGATGAGGTCAGGGCGCAGAGAGGTTCCAGTTGAATTGAAGGTGGATGATAAAGCCATGCACCTCCACAAACTCCACCCCCTCGTCTGACAGATGCTTGGCCGCTGGCTGCCCAGGGTGTAGGAGGTTTTGCAAACAGAGCTTCTAGACCGGCATGACCGGAAGCTTGGAAGCAGCCCAGGCAAGGGGACCCATGTGAAGCCATCAGTGCATTTGAGTAGAGTGGTCTCATGGCACCTGGACCGCCCCTCCACACCCTCCGGCCTGGCGGTGGTTTTCTTTGCGGCTCGCTGATCACCGCAGGAAACATTCCAGCCAACACACAAAAGCTGGCACTGCGTCTCCTGGAGCCCAGCCTCCAGGGCAAGACTCTTCTGCCCTTTCAACACACATCTGGAGGCTCCTGCCGGCTGCAGGCCATAGAGACAGGACCCAGGCCAACAAAACATCTCTGCATCCCAAAAACATTCCCAGATGCCACTGTTTGCAAGTGCCTGCTGCAAACCGAAATAGATACTCCCTCTCAGCACGATGTTTAAAGAGAGCAGGGATGCTTTAAAAACAATTCACTGCTGAGGCCTTCCTTGGTGCCAGTCTTGTTTCTGGTTTTCTGAAGTTACATTTCCATGTTAAAAAAAAAAAGTACCCTGTGTCTTCACCAGAGAGAAGGGAGAAGGAACCTTGGTTGAGCTTCTGTCTGTTGCAGGCACCTGATCTATCTTATTTACTTTCAGTTCATTTAAAGACCCTGCTCTCTGGGAATTTTGCAGAGGGGAAGCTGAGCTTTGAAAGGTGGTGGGACTTCCCTGAGGTCACACGAAAAGTGGTGGAACTTACCTGAGGTCACACATGCATCAGCCACAGAGGCGGCCGCAAACCCAGATCTTTCCAGCTTCCTTTGCTCTGTGGATGGCTACATAGATAGTAAACCCCTGGCTTTCCAATGAAAAGCATAAACAACCATAGGATAACACCCCTTAACATCTGGGTGGCCCTTTACAATATACAAAATGCCTTTGCATTGCCCAGGACCAGCCTGAACGAAATCTAGCACTGAAATCCATCCCATCTGCTGTGGTTCTCTCCCCTGGCCCCTTTGCACCAGACCTGAGCTGTGGGTGTCCCTGGCTGAGCTGGCCCCTGCTCCCTGCTGCCAAGGTGGGCGGATTCACTGGAAGGCCGTTGACTGATTGATGGTGGGAGGCTGTGCTGATGCCCCTGCCCTGGGGGGTTCCGGGGATCATAGATCCTGGGTGGGCCTGGGTTGGTGGGTGCTAGAGAGGAACACCTCAATGAAAGCAAATTTGGGCTGTCTCTTGATTTTCCCTGGGGCCAGCCCTGACAGATGCAAGAGCAAAGTGCCAGGGATGAGGGACTTCTCACCATCGCCTGGCTTCCTTCCTCACCTGCCAACACAGGTGGTCTTTTGGCCAAAGCCCTTTAATTTGGGAATTGAATCTTATATGTAACTCCCAAGTTAAATCGGACCCAACAGTGAATTGGATCTTCATTGAAGATGGACCAGAAATCTAGTAAGTTCTGGGGTACCCTGGTCTTGCTACATATTAGTAATAATAATGACGGACCCTCGTTGAGTTCTTACTGCAGACCAAATTGTGTTCTAAGTGCTTCTTCACTTTGTCAACTTCTTACTTTGCAACTCTATCAGGTACATACTATTTGTGCCCAGAAAAATGTGGCATAAGAGATGAGGTGATCTCATGGAGGAGTAGCAATTTGAATTTGAACAATCCACCATTCTGTACTGCCAAGATGGTCCATGACCTCTCCAAGGCAATGCTGGAGGTTTTCTATGAGCTCTGAAGGTCCTCTGAGTTCCTGGCATTTGGGGAAGCCTCTGTTTAGATATGACCTTTGGGAGATGCCGCAGGACAAACCAGCCTCTAAGGGTCACATGGGCTGAGAGTACTATTGGTGGCAGCCCAACATGAGTCTGAGATCTCTGCTTATTTTCCCTCTTTCCTTTCCTTCTTGCCTTGTCTGCTGTCCATCTAATCAATTCCAATGAGGCTTATTGAGAGAAGGATGCTTGAGTATACTAATCATTATTCTACGCAGTGCTGGAGTTTTGTTTATCTTAGTGTCAGCAGCGACAAGAATGGGACAGCCTCCCTCTGAAGGGCCACATGGAAGTACGACCTTTATGTCGACTTTGGCCTTGAACTCAGACCCCAGCCTTCAGCCCACAGCAGGTAGACTATATTGTGTCCACCCCTGTCCCGGCAACGTGGTCACGTGCTCATTTCTGTGCATTTGCCTTTTTGGCCCCAGCCTTACAGGATATGGGCTTAATTGAAGCCATAAAGTGAGTTTGTCAGGGACACAGAAAACATTCTTCTGCCTACTCACTCTGACAGACACTGTCAATCTAATTAGAGCTTTAATTATTAAAGCTCCCTAACCACTTGGAGCTGCAGGTCACCGCGTCCCCAGGCACACGTGCCTGCGTGGCACATGATTAGGAAGTAGCAAGCTCACAGCCAGCTGTTCTTGTGGACCCCAAAATTTGTTTGATCATGACTCTTCATCATCACAAAATCCCACTGGTCCTGTCCCAGGCCTGATCTTGCTGACAGTGTTCTGAACCAGCTCGGGTCCTGGATATTGGTCCTGCCTCTGTGGTTCACTTTGGGGGTTTTGACCAATCCTTTTTCTTCTTCGTACCTCCATCCCCACCTGTACCATGTGGCTACAAATATTTGCTTAGGATCATTTTAGCAGCTGTGAAGTGTCCTGGGAACTTTGAATGAAAGACACTCTATTCCAGCTTATGAACCAAGTGATGACTCTGGCCCCATCCATACGGCAGGGCTCTACCAGAGACAGACTGGCCTTATTCATCCTTCATACAGTCCTAATTTTATTCCAGGGCCTCCCTGTGGGCTGAAGCAGCAGGGCCCATCAGAGAACTGAGCAGCCTTAACATTTTCAAAGTACCCTTCTATTTGGTAGGGTTGCTTTTTTAAAATATTTTTTACTATTGCATATTAGCAGAGGTAAAACTACCATGCAAGGAAATGAACAATCATGAAAGGAGAAAACCCTTCTCTAGGGAGATCTGCTTATTAAGCCATTGAAAGGTCAAGAAAGCCATTTTGCCGGAGACTAGGATCTATACTATTAGCGTATGGGACACTTCTGGGGCCCACCCTGCATAAATATCAGGGTGCCACTTTTACACTTATTTGTACAGGCTTGTCCATCTTCTTTCAAGGCACCCATGGTGAAAGACAGAGGAGCTAAGAATCAATAGTATAGTATGTCCAGGGCCTACTTGGGATTAATGTGAGTGTCTTTGTCCATTCGGGCTGCTATAACAAACTACTATGGACTGGGTGACATGGAAACAACAGAAATTTGCTTCTCACAGTTTGGGAGACTGGAAGTCCAAGATCAGGGGGCCAACATGGTTAGGCTCTGCCGAGGGCTCTCTTTCAGGTTGGAGACTGTAGACCTGAAGCTTCACATGGCAGAAAAAGGGTGAGACAGCTCCCTGGAGCTCCTTTTATAAGAGCATTCATTCCATGACCTAATTACCTCTCACGAGTCCCTGCTTCTTAATACCATCACATTGGGAGTGAGGGTTTCAACATACGAATTTGAGGGGATACGCATAGTCCATTGCATCAATGCATCAAGGATGTTTGCTTCTTTAAGATAGCGCCAATCCTGCAACCCATAATGCTGCATCGGTCTTGAAGCTGCAGTAGCACTATCTTAGAGCTCACGTCTGCAGCCTCCCTGGATCCTGGGCCCCTCTACTTACCTCTGACCCCCTCCCCTCTTACTTAAAGACATCAGGTCTCTGCGTTTGCCCTCCTGAATCCATTCAGCCTCCTTCTTTGAACTCCTCACCAACCCCAGAAGCCAGGCGTCCCATCAAGATATCATTTCCAGGCCGTGAACATCTAAGAAACTTGGTAGTCACTCCCTCCCTTAGGGCCCAAGTCTTCACTTCCATGGAACTTAGTTGGATCTTCAGTTACCATGGCTTCCAGTTTTGTGTTTTGTTTTTTTTTTTTTCTGGGCGTGCAGAGCATGGCTTTCCATTGCTCTCCAAGGGAAGTGCAAATATTTTATGCAAATGTACTAAGCCTGACATGGTCTGGTCTGTGTCTTCCTGTCTGACCTAATTTCCTCTCATTTATCTCTTTGCTCATCAAGATCTGCCACACTGTTCTCATTTCTGTCTTTCAGACTCATCCAACTTCATTCCCACTTTAGGGGTTTGTACTCTTGCTGATCTCTCGATCTAGCACACTGCCCACCAAAATTGCCATGCTGGCTTCTTATCACTCAGATCCTTATTTAAAGGTCATGTTCTCAGAGATTAATTCCTTGAGCATTTTGTGTAAAATAGCCCTTCCCTCTCAGTCACTTATATGTTGGACAACTAATGATCTTCAGACTTTTAAAATCATTGACAACTATTGATGTTCAATATGCATTGACGTGGATGTTGTCTTTTGTCTTCCAACACTAGAATACAGGTTCCATGAGCAGGGACGTTGTCTGACGTCTTCTCTGCCATGTCCCCAGCACTATATGGCACTCTATAAATATGTGTTGGATGACTAAAAGAATAAACAAACTAGAAATACTTGTTATGGAACTCCAAGGTGTTGCCAGTGAACTTCATCTTGCAAACCTCATAGTCTTTAGCTTTGATAATAGAAGTTCCATCTGGACCCCTTGCTCAACCAGTGAAAGGCCACAGTGCTGAACCTGGGCTGGGTTATAGTGTCCCTGTCACCTGGGCTGTGTGGGGGTTTGCCTGGGGCTAGTAGACAATGACACATCTAGGGCGAGCGAAGAAGCAACCTCCAAAACTCTTCAGAGAGTCCAACCTGGCCACCACTCCTTGGAGAGCAGGCAGAGTGGGAAGACTTTGGTATGAAGCATAGCATATAAAGTGAGGAAACCAGGCCAGAGTTAGAGCCCAGAGGAATTCCCAGAGCCTGGGAACATGGGCATATAATAGGTCCTTTGTAGAAAATCCCTGTAGTTTTGGGTGAGTTGGTTAAGGAGCAGTGAGAGTTACCTGGTTCGGTCATATGATGCTCTATGATCCATGTCTTGAAGGGCTGAGCTGGCTGCAGTTGCACTTGCCTTACAGGTAAGGGGCCAATGCCAGAGACTGACAGTGGGTTATGGGTGGGGTGGAGAATGTTCACTGCAGATTAAGTCTTTCTTGATGCTGAGTAGAGGGTGGATTTAGAGGAGGAGAAGGGAAAACCAAAGGAAGACCACCGAAGAGGTTATTCAATATTCCAGAAAAGAGAGGACAAGAGCTGGTGATGGCAGAACCGCAGGTGACAAAGAGATTCATGCAAGAGGAACTACTGATGCAGAGTGGACAAAATTTAAATTAGATCAGATCAGACTGATGGAATGAATATCAAAAGAAAGACACCGTGAAGACCAGGTAGAGGCTATCTACCGAGCGTCTTGATTAAGTTAAGGACAGCGATGAAAGAGGCAGATGGCAGGAGGAAAAAGTGCTTCACCTCTGGACAGGCTGATTTGACAGGCTCATGGGGCCTCCAGAGAGATTTTTTTCCCAAAAGTAGCTGGAAATACAGGCCAAGATCACAAGAGCCCCAGGAGTCAGGCGAATGGCTAGAAGAATGGACAAAAATTATATTATTTTAAGTAAAATGAGGCTCCTAAAAGTGACCAAGAATTTTAGTGGAGGGAGGGGAAACCAGGAGGACATTTTTAACTTGAATAAAACTAATAGTGATTGTGGTAAAGCTTGGGGCTGGAAGACAGTGTCTTATTTAAAGGCAGGGTTTGGGATTTACTTTAAAAATTTATGATGTGATCTCAGAAATCAGCTCTCTTTTTGCTTTACAAAGAAAACTCAGGAGTATCTTTGGAGGGTCAGAGGCCCAGGGGCCAAAATCCCAAATGGCCAGACCAGAAAAATATAATTCTTCCCCATAAAAAGGGAGAAGTGCTCCCATTCAATGCTGCTTTCGGCATCATTGCCACTTGCAAAGAGCACTGTGTGTAGGTCATTCTGAAAATATCACACTAAAAAAAAAAAAAAATCACATGTTATTAATAGTAAACACAAAAGCAAAAACAAATTAAGGTCTCTCCTTGGCTTCAAAGGAAGAAAATCAAAAGAACATCAGAGATGAAAACAAGTGAGACGATACACAAAGATTGAAAACCAGATTACACCCCTGAGAGTACCCACATCAAACTAATGAAAGTAATTACTGACTCTGAGAGTTAGATTATAGAACAAAAGGAATCCTAAAAGAGCCTCTGCCTCCCTCACTGCAAAAGAATAATAACTTAAAAATATGAGAGAAGAAAGTAATACTGCATAAGACAATGTTACATCAGTGAGAATATTGACAAGGCAGGCTTGGGCCCTTCTTGCTGAGTTCTTATAATAAGCCCCAGGCCAGGCTTTAAAATATCAAGCAAAGGAAATGATCTGGAGAGATGAGGCTACTAGTCAGGGCTGGTAACAAAGAGAGGGTCACATGGGGTGACGCCAATGGGACGTGCTGAGGGCAGGTCTTTGCTAAGACCCGCAGGGGAAACAACCTCAGGTCTTGGAGCTTAAACCTGCAGACTTCCTGAATCCTGGGGCTACGCGTAACTTCAGCTGCAAAGAAGACGAGAGATGCCGGCCTGCCAAGCCTGGAGTCCCTGGTGCCGACTCTTCGATCAGTTCCTGCTTTCCAGGTTACCTCCAGCTTCACCTGGAAACCAGCATCTGCCTCTTGAAATACACAACAGAGAAAGGACTCTAATATTGCTCGTCTTGGAGGATCTCCAGGCAGTGTGGACCAGGAAAGACAGGAGGACATCCGGTGGCCAAATCAACTTGAGCAATACTGGATACAAACACCTTCTTTGACTTTTTAATTAATTATTATTAATATTAATATTATTATTAATATATTAAAGGCTCTGCAAGTACTACTGTTAAAGAAACCAGTTTAATCAACCCAATATTTATCCAGTGACCATGCCGAAAAGCTAGAGATTCACAAAATGTGCTTTATTGATGCCATCTTAGGGTTATTATTCTGAACCATGGCAATAATCACCAAATTTCATTTGACTGATCTGATTAGCTGTGCCCGTCCCTACTCAATTCCATATGTTTCTGCCTTAAAGTTGAGTTCAAGGGAATAACTTTCTCCAAGGAGAGTGTCTGATACATTCTGTGTCTGGGCCAGAACTTCTGTGCATGCCCGTGGAAAGCTGCGATACTATCAGTCTATTTGTAGAGCATTCTGTGTGCTACAAAGTACTTTCATAGACATTCTATTATTTATCATCTCTCATTGCAATGTAACGGAGTTGTAGGAGGCTGAGCTGATTGTATTGTAGGTGTGCAGCAAAACAAGTGTGGTTAATGGAGAGTTTATGTCAGTTGGATCCAGTAAGCTGAGGATTTATATCAGCATTTTCTATAGCAGCTTCCACAGGTCAAGAGTATACCTGCTGATTGCTTCAGGGGTATTCCCTCCACTGAGCCCTTCTCAAGTTTAATTTCTAATTACTTGAATACCCCAAGGATGCTGGCTAAATAGGTTGATTTAGATTGGAAGATCTAAAACTCCTGTTATTTTTCAGCTCCTTGCTGGATTATCTAATGACTATACCATCACTAACAAGATCAAGTCCAAATGCCTTTGCTTCCCTTCAAAAATCGTCTCCCATCACTTCCCACATCCACTGTGAGACCCGCCATTTCCTGAATAGGCCATCCTTCCTCCGGCCCCTGCCCTCAACATACACACCCTACATGCTGTCCCTGGCTGTCCTACTTTTTTTTCTCTACCTGTAAAACTTTCCCCAGTGCCCCTAGACGGAGCTAACCCCTTCTTCTCCTGGGTCCACAGCCCGTTCTACCTTTCTACGGGCCTCCCGCACATAGAAGATGCTCACGGAACATTCATTGAGTGGATGACTCACTGAAGCACTGTCTTTTACTGCAGTGTCTCTGGGTTTGGTGTTGACACAGGAAAGCGTGCCCAGAACCAATCACCAGCAGTCAGTCGATCAAGAGTAGTGGAGGGAGACGCCAGGACTGCCACTGGCCACCCAGAGTGGGTGGGACAGACCAATGCCCAGTAGGGGCTTAGTACAACCTCTGGGGGTGGGGGGAGAGGGAGAAAGTATAGGTAAATTAAAAAAAAAAAATACTTCTAAAAAGAGTGTAGATTAAATCAATATAAGAAACAATGACCCAAGAGAAAGCATGGATTCAAAGTAAACCACACTATATGGAACAGGGAGGAAGAGACAAGGCAGAGAACTGTGCCCGGGTACCACCTGCGCAGCAGGGCAGGCTCCTACTACACTTCCAGGGGCTCTCAGGCGAGGAGCAGGTGGAAGTCACCGCCCACCTTCAGCCTCTGTGGGATAGGTGGGGGCTCATAGCCACTTTCTCCCAGAGGAGAAGGACAGGTATTAATAATAAAGGACGTGGTACTGGTTTTTTTCACCTACTTTGTTGAAACATTTCCTTTTCATATTTAACCTATTATTTGATTAAACTCTCCAAGAAGAGCTTACTTCATTCTGAGCTCGGTCTACCCTTGTTATCTTTGCTCAGTGTTCCTGGACTTAAAGGGACGTAAACCAAATTTCTAGACATTGAGCTCAGCCAGGCAAACAGCCTCTAGTAATCCAGGCAAGTAAGTGCCAAGACAAGCAGCAAATCGGGCAAAAAGCATGTTTTCTTTCTGAGATTATCCATATCACGGAGTCAGAACTAGTCGTTATGTGATGTTTGTTTGCTGAAGTTGCTTCACCATCTTGAGCCTGAAAGTCCAGCCATGGACAAAGGAAATCACAGACCACTGCGATTAAAAGGGACTTCAGAGCTTTGTTCGTGCCCCCTCATTTCACAAGGTGGACACTGAGAGGCGAAGAAGCTGAATTCAAAGATTTCTAACAGACTGGATAGAATTCAGTTGCTGTTTCAGTTTAACATCCTTTTAAACAGCCACCATTTTCTGATTTGTTCCTTTTTCAGAAGCAAGATATTAAACGTAAGGATGGAAACAGAAAAGTGCCCCGAAGCCATGGACACAGAAGAAGAGTAATTGAGAAGAGACTGCCTGAGTGTATTTACTAATAGATAATTCCCCTCTGAACAGATCCTAGAGTAGAGGAAACACCATAAAATATTGATGCATGAATGGGTCTATTGAGTTGCCCGTTCCTTCTTAAAATGTACTAATGGACAGATGTAGCCATGCAGTTACATACAGTAATTGCTAATCCAATAAACATCATTGAGCATCTACTCTGTTCTAAATCTGCAGGGATTAGAGTCAAAAGTAAGGATATAAATAGGTGTAATGAGAAGAGTAAACATTTATTGAGAGCTGCACTATTATAGGCACTCGGTGAAATATTAGCTCATTTAACCTGAATAGTAAGTACAGTTGTTTGCCAATTTTACAAGTAAGGAGAGTGAGACCTAGGACAATGAAGTGACTTGCCCAAAGTCACACAGCTGACAGGTGGCAGTGCTGAGATTCTGACTCAGGTCAGCCTGAGTGCCTAGCCATTATGCTGCAGTGACTCCCATGACACCACATCCCCAGAACTTGTCATGGAGTGCAGAGAGCACACCTCGACAAAGAGAGTTGGCACCATGTGATAAGGACCCCAAATGAGAAAAGAGAAAAATGAGATAAAGGATAGGAAGACATTTGTTAAAAGATACAAAATTACAGCCAGAAAGGAAGAATAAATTCCAGTATTTTACACCACTGCGGGATGACTATAGTTTGCAATCATGCATAGTTCCAGATAGCTGGGAGGAGAATATTGAATGTTCCCAATACAAAGAAATGATACATGTTTGAGATGATGGATATGCTAATTACCCTGATCGGATCACTATACATTATAAGTATTGAAACATCACTGTGTACCCCATGAATATGTACTATTATTATTTACCAATTAAAAAACATATTTTTTTTAAAAACCGGATTCCAAATGGGAAAGGGAAAGAAAGAATTCACAGGGAAAGTAGCACTAGCGCAGGTGCTTAAAGAATGAGGGAGGCGATGTCCATTTGTGCTCTAGGAGTGATAATGGGATGAACAGCAGAAGAAGAAGCTCATGGTGCTGGGATCAGAGTACGTGCACCCCCCGGGCTAGGTCCAGTCGAATAGAGAGAACAATCTAGACGCCATGAGGATGAGGAGTAGGATCTGTAGACCGCCATCAGAGCTCAGCTTCATGGAGGTTGGCTTCCTAGTCAGCTGGACGCTGCCTGGGTGGGGATGCGGGCACCCAGAACTGCCAAGAGCCGGGGAAATTACTGCATCTTCTCTAAAACACAGACTGTCCTTCCCTAGCCCCTAGCTCTATGCAGCCTCACCACCCGGAGTTCAGCAATGCGCCTGCAGTCAGGGATCTGCAAGAAAGACAAGAGGCGCAGCAAAGAAGAGGCTGGTTCCATCCGCGATATTCACGTCCAAGCCTCTAGCAAAGTCTGCTTTCTGTTCAGTGGCACGTGCTCAAATGGATAAGTCACCAAGTTTAAAAGACCAAAAATCACAGCTAACACAAGGACAGCTGAGTGGCCCCAGGGCCCCGGGTGATATTGGCTGGACTCCTTAGGGAGGCATTCCTTCTCTCTTGTACCCCCTGGATCTTCTGGGTTTCCATTTCCTGCTCTAATCTTCTCTAAGGCTCCTTCTGCCTTTCTTCCTTTTTCCTTTGCATCGGTCTCTGGGGGACCAGCCCCAGGGCTGGAAGCTCCAGCGGAGAGGTCACAGGTTCGACTCTCCAGCCACCTTTGGAAGAGCAGCGCCCCCTTGTGGCCACGGACTACCCACACCCGGGTCTCCCGGAGAGCGGGGCTAATGCAGAGCCGGGGGGCCCATCCCAAAGCCCCTGGAAACGACTCGTTGAGTCGGAAGCTACGTTTTAAACAAGTCTTCCAGGTTAATTTTTGCTCACTAAAGCCTGAGTCCCACTACTCTGGGGACAAAGACCCTGGAGACTTCCAGGTCTCTCATCTCTTTGTCTCCCCCATTAAACCTTCTCTGGAAAATGGAGAGGCCGCGTTGAAGGCACAGGCACGATACCCGGCCTCTCCTTTCCACTTTGTCTTCTGTCTACACATCTGTCTCCTCCACTGGACTCTGAGTCTCTAAGGATGGGACTCGTTCTACTCAGCTTGGAGTCCTCGGGGCTCAGGTGGCACTTGGGTCACTGTGGACGCTCAAAACATGTTCGTGGAATGAATAAATTGTTGATATAAGGAGTCCCCCCACCCCTCTTCTTTTCTCCTCCTCTTTCTCTTGGGGCCCCCTTGGCCTTGGGCACAAAGCACAAATGTTCTAAGAAATGGTTAATGTTTAAAGGGAGAGCGGCAGGACTAGGCAGGAGAACGGCAGGTTGCTCAACAGACAAACAAATCCTCCTTCTTCTGCAGTTTCCTGAGCCAACAAGAAGAGGCTGCCAGAAGCCAGTCAGTCGGTCACTAACCCGGCAGTGGCTCAGACGAGCGACCCGGCTCGCCCCACGCAGCAATTGCACAACAGTGTCGCAGCAACCTGGGGCCATAAATAGTCTTTTCTAAGAAGCCCGGAGCTGGGATTAAAGAGGCCTGATGTTTAATTCGTTGCCCCTTCAAACAAGTGGAAAAACTTTTTTTGAGGTCTCACTTACAGAATCTAAGCCTGGTGCAGACTGTACTCCTGTGTCCTTTGAGTTCAGCCTGTTGTCTCCTTCTGTGGCGCCATGGGACTCTCCCTCATTCTTACTGTCAATCAGTGTGTCCCCCAGCCCCACTGCTGTAATGAGCATAATGAAGATGATGTAGTATAACTCCTTAGGAGGTCTTCCTTTCCCCCATTCCTAACACCCATCCTTGCCTAGTCTTTGATCTCTGTGTTTGGTCCACTTCAGGCTCTGCACATTGACCAATGGCTGGACTTCCCTCCAGTCTGTAAGGTTGATTTTCCTGCACAATTGTTTTTCTGTTTTTCATGTTTTTCCCCTGTTCAGAATCTTTCAATAGCTTTCTGTTACTTACAACAGTGGCCTACAATTCTTTAATGCACACCCGATCCTTAATGAATATATTTATGTATAAATGAAATGCATGTGCTGCTATCAAGCCATATAAAATATTAGAAGATCTTACTTTCATTGTTAATTTTTGACAAACAGAACTATAAACAGGAGCTCTAGGATTTTCTCCCTGAGCCTCACTGGATCATTTTGCATGCCTCCCCACCCCCCCCCAGTGGCTATCATTGAGGATAGCATCTGATCATTTTGCTGGGCTGCCAAAGTCTTCCAAGATTTGCATCCAGCTCATTTATCTGTCCCCTCAACCTTTCTTCGAGACTACTATGGCCAGGCACTGGGCTGGGCTCAGTGGGTAACAATGAGTAGTCACAGCCCCTGCAGATCAGGAGCTCACAGACATAAATAGATAACTCTTGGAGAGTCACGGGTATCATCATAAAAGTTTGCACAAGGCATTAAGGGAGAACATGAAAAGAAATAACTTGGCCTGGGAGAATCAGGAAGGGCTATCTGAGGACTCATTGAGCTGGGTCTGGAAGGATGAATAGTTCATCAGGTCACAAAAAGGAAAAAGGGCCTCTCAGGTGCAGAGAGGAGTTCAGGCACAGGCACGAAGGTGAAAGAAGAACAGGGTACCTTGGGGAAGGGACAAGCCATTCACAGAGACTAGTGGGGCCTGGGAGAGAGTGACAGAGGTGAGGATTGCAAAGGAAGGTTGAGGTCAAATCCAGAGGACCTCATCTGACATACCAGTAAGTTTGGATTTTATCCTGAAGTTTATGGGAGTCATGGATGTTGTGACAGACGACACTCTTTCCTAAGTGTAATTCTACCTGTCCTCCCTGTAGGCGTAACAGAATGTGAACCAGGACAAATAAAATAACAGCATTCTTCTCAGTGTTCTCTGAAGCTGATAGTCTGGTCTGCTCAGAAGGCTCCACCCCCAGGGCCTCAGCTTCAAGGCAGCAGGATGCCCCCTCCCCCAGTCCAAGGGCAAGGCCAAGAACGTCTGGTGTTAGGAATAAAGCTACCAAGGACTCAAACGCCATGACTGGGATTAGTGGTCCCTGGAAAAGCTTTTCAGGGATCACCAGAGGGTGGCTTTGGCATGAGATTAGGACAGATCTCTTGTACCTTATCAGGAACAAATCCACCCAAGCTCTAGTAAAAGAACAAAGTTGTAAAATATAACACAGTGACAGATGCATGCCATTTAATAAAACCGAAATCAGAGGGTAAGAATTTTTCCTCTCTGTGTTACCCTAGTTGCAGGGCAGGAGACACCACCATCTATCTTCTCTCTTTATCACATTTTTATGAAGATACCAGTGTTTATATAGTGTTCCCAAAGAAGCCATTTATCTTTTAGGTTCATTAGCATGCCCAATTCCTCTTCTAAGAAGCCTTACCTCAAAAATCTCCTTCGAGGGGTTTTCACTCACTTAATCAACATTTATTGTGTCACCAGGCACTGCTCTTGGCTAGGTTTTTATTTCTAAAGTATTTCCCTTGATAAGTAAAAATAGCACAGATGATCACTGTCTTTATGATGGGGACTTTGGGTTGTTTCACCCAGGAGGGGTGCTAGACTAATCTTGAGCCCTCTGCATTTTCCCGTGACCAAGGCCAGGCATTGACAAGATCCTCAGTCCATGTTTGAGGTCTGGCCTGTGTCGAAAAATAGGACCATTCCTTTTCAGCATAAACCTTTCTCCTGTGTGGTGCTGAAATACAACTTCGAGCTTTTAGCTTTATGGGTTAACAAATTGGAATAATCATGGAGAGAAAATGTTGTATTAAATTAGAAATGATAGCGATCTTCATCTGGAGTGGGATAAGACATAGAGATTATAAAAATGAAATGAGAAACTTGAATTGCAGTTATGTAGGAATGTGATCATCAGGGCACCGACAGGGTGTCGTGGAAAACAGACTGGACTCCAAGTCAGAGACGGGGGTGCCAGTGTCAGCTCTGAGCACCAGCCGTCTTCTTGAAAATCTCACACATAGTCCCCTCTGTCAAAAGAAGATACTAGGCGGTTGTTATCTAAGAACTTGATTCGAAAGCGTTGAATTTATTTCATCGTATTTCCACACTTGTCAACAAAAGCAAGATGTAATAAGTGGGTACTTCTTCTTGTATGGGTGTATCTGAAATCTGACTGCTTGCATTATTCTAGTCTAGAGAAGTGTTACTGACCTGCCATTTTTCTTTGGAAATACTTTGCAAAGGAAAAGGATGAAATAAACATTCTGTGCTATCTGCTGAATGTTTATTTCATTCTGCAAGTAAGGAGGATAGAGGAATAGAAAGAGACATGCAAAAGGGAAAAGGGACCTCATGGGTGCCAGGAGAAATCAGAAACCATTGCCCACCTAATCAGGAAAGTTGACTTTAGTGTCTTGAGTACTTTGTTTGAATATTTTTTTAATCACAAATCTCCATTTGAAAATGACAGCGATAAAGCCAGCTTATCTCATGAGGGTGTTATGGGAGAAATAATGGCAAGTTTAAAACACATTGTCTCGGCTGGGCGTGCGTGGTGGCTCACGCCTGTAATCCTAGCACTCTGGGAAGCTAAGCTGGGCGGATCGCTCAAGGTCAGGAGTTCGAGACCAGCCTGTGCAAGAGCAAGACCCCATCTCTACTAAAAATAGAAAGAAATTAACTGGCCAACTAAAAATATATAAAAATATTAGCCGGGCATGGTGGCGCATACCTGTAGTCCCAGCTACTTGGGAGGCTGCGGCAGGAGAATCACTTGAGCCCAGGAGTTTGAGGTTGCTGTGAGCTAGGCTGATGCCACAGCACTCTAGCCAGGGCAACAGAGTGGGACTCTGTCTAAAAAAAAAAAAACAAAACAAAAAAACCACATTGTCAGTAAAGTACTGTTTGTACACTAATTGTCACAGGTAATATTAATTGGTTCTTGCATGGGCAGTGGTGGCCCCCAAATAAAGGCCTTCTCCCCGTTGTCCCTGAGAAGGACAGGCAGGAGCTGTGCCCAGGCAGTGCTGGCTGGGTAGGCAAGATATTCTCTGCTTGGGGTTTCATTTCCATGAGGGCCCAGTGAACCTCTTAGCAGTGACAACCAGCAGAGTTGAGGCTGAATGTTGGCCTTTAGTCTTAAGACTACTAAACAATTCAGAGCAGAAGCTCTAGCCTAGGCCAGGAAGAGAACAATCAATGGCAAAACAGTCTAGGAATACTTGAACTAAATGACCCATGGGCCGGGGTTCAAATAATTTCACTAGTGTGGGCCACAAGTCAGCAAAACCATGAATATGTACATTTCTTTATATTTATGTATGATCCATGTATTATTTATTTGGATTTGGATTTATCACAACCACTGATCCTACCTCCAGCCCCCACTTCTGATTTGTTTTAAGTAGAGATTGGCAAACTACCATTCGTGTGCCAAATCTATGGCCTGTTTGTTGTGGTCCATGAGCTGAGAATTATTTCTGTATTTTTCAAGGGTTGTAAACACACACACACACACACATACACGCACACACACAGAAGAATATGCAACAGAGACTTGACCTTGTACAAAAAAGCCTAAAATAACTACTACCTGGCCCTTTGCATAAAAGTTTGCCAACTTTGGTCTTGAAGACTTAATAGCCTCTCGTGTATAACACAATTTTGTTGGAGCCGGAATCCGCAGTTCCATGGGACAGAGAGACAGAGTCACAGAGGCTGTAATCACCAAAAGGAATTTTATTGTCTAGCTCGAGCCAGGGTCCCAGCCCCAAGAGCACCAAC
>CAUYPO010100823.1:0-47979 GCA_963574435.1 Cheirogaleus major
GTAGTCCCAGCTACTCGGGAGGCTGAGGCATGAAGGATTGCCTGAGCCCAGGAGTTTGAGGTTGCTGTGAGCTAGGCTGACGCCACGGCACTCTAGCCCGGGCAACAAAGTAAGACTCTGCCTCAAAAAAAAAAAAAAAAATTGTTTGTAGAAACAAGGTCTTGCTATGTTGTCCAGGCTGGTCTCAACCTCCTAGCCTCAAGTGATCCTTCCACCTTGACCTCCCAAAGCACTGAGATTACAGGCATGAGCCACTGCACTTGGCCTGGAGTTTCTTGGGGCAGTTTCTAGACAGATGACTTCTGATAAGGAAGGTGACCTGAGTTGATCTGGAAAGTAACTGCAGTAGCCTCTGGAGCCCAGACTGACGGTAATGGGTTGCTCTTCTTGCTGATGGCCACAGTCCCTCAAGAGCCTCAGGCCTGCTTCCACCACCCACTTTCACCAGATCTAGCTCCTGTATGGTGTTGTAAATGCAGGGTAAAGTGCTCAGGACAACGCAGCTTGCAGAGACAAAATATTCCCCCTGCGCATTGTCTCCTGCTTTCCTTCCCATCTGAGCAACAGAGTGGCTACACATTCACATCTGTGTTCAAGAAATGAGTTCAGCCAAGAAGTCTTCCCAGTTTAAAAAAACAGGCAGCAGCAGCAAAGTACTCAGAGATCTGAAGATGCTGGACTCCCAGACAGCCAAGGACATCCATCCATCATCCCCAGCAATGATACCACCCTGCCTTGGTCTCTTCACTTTGTCTCTGCTGAAGCCTGAAGCTCCACGAGGCCTGGCTACAAGCCTCAGACAACTCTGACCCCAGGGTCCAGCACAGAGTCGAGCACGCCATAGGCTCTCTATTAATGCAGGCTGGAATCCCTATTGATGCTGTTGACAATGAGTCAACAATGGCTTGTTTTCCTTTTATTTTTATGTGTTTTAAAATGCATTTTGTATTTTTTTAATTACTTCTGTAGTTAGAGTAGAGGGGTTAAAAAGAAAAGCTGATTAACAGATGACAAGACAAAGGACTTCTTGTGTATACCCCAGGGCCGGATGCTCCTGTGGTATATATGACTTAGGAAAGCAAGGAGAGGCTCAGCCCTACAGACCCCTCACCCTCTCAGGGATGGCTCATCTGGGAGGATCTGAAAGACAGGCCTAGAGGATCCAAGTTAGACGGGAGGTTTTAGGGTGAGCCAGACACACACCCCAACAGCTATGGAGAAAGGCAGATCCAGGGACTCAGGAAACACCAAACAAGACAGAGCTAAGGGGCAGGGTGTGGGCAGCTCCACCCCAAACCCCCTGTGACACCAGGCGGACCTCCTTCTGGCTGAGGGACTGCCACACTTAACCTCTGGGTGAAAGAACTGCCTTTGTGCTATGTGCCCGCCGCAGCTTCCCATGCACACAAATTCAGATAAAACGCCGCTGCAAAGCAAAACTACAAGCATGTAGCGCAGAACAAACACACCCCTCCCCAAATTATCGACACCACCCTACTTCCTTCACCCCAAAGGTAAGGCCTTACTTGGGAAGCAGAAACAGTTCTTGTCAGAAAGCGATGGAGCACCCTGGCTTAATTCTTTACAGCATCATTGTTCACCAAATAACAGTGTCTGTGATACATCCTTTCATCATTTCCAGAAGCTCACCTGTGGGCTGGATCACCAGAGTGGCAACTTCCACGGCCTTTTCTTGGATTTCTTGCCAGGTACCCTGCTCTGCGATCCACTCGCTGACTATGCACCTGTAGGAGCCCTGGTCGGCAGACAGCGCCCGGGACACGGAGAGGCGGTACGCGTCGCTCCCCACCGTGTCGAGGCGCACATCCCCACTGTGGTAGCGCTGCTCGTACCCGGGGCCGGGGCGGAACCTGCCCTCGTGGGTCAGGGCGAGGACGTTCCGCCGGGCCGGGCCGCGGTGCAGCTCCCACTGCAGCGCCAGGTGCGTGTGCAGCGGCGACGCGGAGGCGGCGTGGCAGCGCAGCTCGAACGGCTCCCCCTCGCGCAGGCTCAGGCTCGGAGGGGGCTGCCCGCTGGGGCCCACGTGCAGGGCGTCGGCCAGCACTAAGGAGAGACAGACAGCGCATCAGCCACGGGGGACCCCTTCTGGCAAGACCGGCCGAGTTCCAGGGCCTTCTGGCCTGGAGCCTTGACCCTGGCTGCGACCAGAGACCATTTCCTCCTCCCTTCTCCTGTTCTGATGCCCACATGGGCATGTTTTCCCGCTTTGATTCATCTGAAATCTCAACTGACTTTCTAACTTAAAAAAGGGTATAGGGCAGAGAAGAGAAGGCACCAATAAAACCCCATGCTAGAACTCGGTGGTGAAAACTGCCTTTGAGAGTTTTGCCTTGGGGATGTGCTTCTGCCACCCTTATGCAAGGTATTTTAGCCCTCTGTGCCTCGGTTTCCTAAAAGGGAGATGCCAACTGGACCTTCTTCATAGAGCTGACATGTGAGTTAAGAGAGTTAAAGAGGGCAAGTTCCCAGGACTGTGCCTGGCACTTAGCAGTCACGATAAAATAATTGGGTATGACTGTCAAACAATCCTTCAGTTAGGACACAGGGCTTGAGTAGAGAGCCTGCAGAGTCTGAAGACAAAGTGATCTGCCAAGAGTTAAAGCAGCAAGATCCACAGGGGAAAAAGGATGGCAGGAGCTGCCTGTGGCTCACAGCCTGGGAAATGCCCCAGAATGACTAGGGTGAGCAAGTTCATCCACAGGCTAGGAGCATGCCAAGGAAAGCTGAAGCCGCAGTTATTTACTCTCTTAGGGCCTGCTGGAAAGCCAGCCACTTCTACAGAGTCTAGAAAAAAGGGGCCAGAGATCAAGGAAGTATATCAATGAGTGCTATTTAGGAAAAGAAATGATAAGCAATGGTAAGCAATGATAAGCAACTGGTACTCTGGTAACCAGAGAAGGGGCTCTACCAAGAGCAGGGAAAATCTATCAGGCTTGTCTATGAACTGGATAGAGAATCCTCAAACACCACTACTTATCACACCTTTGGCTTTTTCCCCCAATTCCACACTCAAAGACTAATCCAGGGTCTTTGAGAAGGGACTATTCCAGATAACATAAAAAACTGCTACATCTTTAGAAGGATGCATCCCAAAGACCCATCCCTACTACAAAATGAATATAATGACCTTCTCATATATACATCAGTCTATGAATCTGGCTAGCATGCCTCAGTTCTCAAGGCCAGCTCATCTCAGTGCACAGATGAACAGTTTTAAGACCCATGAAGCTGAAGGCCAGACAGACCCCTGGACCACGCATGCACCTTCCAGAGGCTCCACCTGAGCAGTAGCCAGTCTCTCTCATGGTTATCCACCTGCTTTCCTGACCCAAGAAAAGCCTCCCCTTGATTCTACCTTCCAAAGACTGGAGAAGAAATAGAAAGGTGCTGGGGGGGGAGGGGAGGAATTCTCCTACTGCCTTCCCTCTCACTCAAGATGAGATTCCAACGGGAGACAAGGGTATGTCTGATCTAATGGAGGTATGACATGTTGCATTATTTAGCTCCAATGCAAGAATGGGACTTTTTTCTAAAAAATATATACAGGATTTTCTACAGGAATAGGAAGAGGTACTGAAAGAGGTAGATTTGATGTTTTAATGTTTTAATACCTACTTAATGGACATGGCTGCTTTATCCCCTCATCTGAGATATGGTAGAGTTGTTCAGACCTTTAGAAGGAATGAATGCATGAATCAACTCTTTCTTTTTATATCATGTACATTTTCTACTTTCCTGATAATTACATACATTCCTATCCAGACATAAATCCTTTTGGGAAAAAGACAGGGTACAAAAGAATGCATAACTGAGTGATGATAATAACCCAAAAACAAAACTTGAATCATTCCAGATATACAAAGTGTGATTATTTGCATAGTTGGGTCAATAAGCCAGCAGTGACCATATCATTCTTTCTCTACATATACAACTTCTGGTGCAAAGAGGTACTTAAACCATGAAAGGCACAAAGAAAGACAAAAACTTTGAAGTATCTGTTATTCCCATAAACCCAAACACCACTGTCATGAGCATCCCTTTCTTGCCACTAACCACTGAATGAGCACCTGCTATGGCACTGCTCTAAGGCTTTACACACGTGAACTCACCTGTCCTCACGACTTTAAGCTAGGCATTGTTTTACAGGGGAGGCAGCAGGGGAATGTAACATGCCCACAGCCTTATAGCTGACAAGTGGTAGAGGCAGTAATCAAACTAACAGCACAGGCACCCTGGCTCCAGAGCGGGGCTCTCTACCACACCATGCTGCCCAACCCATTGGCCATGCATGGTTCAGAACCATAGTAGAGTGAAGAGAAAGGGCCCTGGTCACCTGGCCCATCCTCTGCCTTTAATCAGGTAAGACGCTACCACTCCACTGGACAGAGGAGAAAGCAAAGCTTCAGAGGAATTAAGTCACTTGACAAAGTCACCCACAGCCAAGTGGCAGAGGAGGGTCTACCCCTGGTTTGATGACCCCATGTGAAGACTGTACCTTTAACCTGCACTGTGTCCTCGTAGTTGCCCTGGACGGTGGCATCTGTGCTGGGGGTTGAACATTTGTAGTGACCTTGGTCTGAGGGCTGGACGTTCTTTATGAGGAGCTCCACGGCGTCGTTGGCGGTTCGCCTTAACAGGATCTCGCCTCTCTGCAGACGCTCCCGGTACTGCTGGGCTGGGAACCCTACCTCCCAGGTGCTTGCAAGCTCCACAAAGCTGCTCCCCGAAGATGAGAAGCTCCAATCAAAGTTTTGCTCACTGGGGCCATCATAGTCACTGACGTTGCAGGGTATAGAGAGCTCGGTGCCCACCACCCGGACCAGGGTCCCTGTGGGGACTCTCACCACGCGCCCTCGACACAGAGCTGCAATGACAAGATGGGAAGAGCTGGTCTTTAATCATGGAGGGTCTTTCCAGTGTAAACGTGGCAAACCCGTGGATGCTCCTACCCACATGGCAGAAATGTGACATCCAAACTGCTAGGAAAAATGTGTCTGTGCAGAAGGAGGTTAAGCCCATTCCTTAAATTATAAGCTAGGAATATAACCATAAAATAAGTACCTCTCACACGACCAGTTTCCCAGGACTGAGAGCGAGGAAGATCAGTAATAAAAGCAGGCTAACCATAAACCTGAATAGCTTCTTCCCTCCCAATACTATTTAATATACGATTATCACTCAACGTGATGTAGAAGTATTTTAGGCTTTGTGTGAAAGAAAAGGGCACAGCTAATCAAGTATTTACATTTCTGCCCACCCTATAACAACCCTCATCTCTAGAGACCATTGCCTGGGGCTCCTGAGACCTGATTTACAATGACGGATGCCAATTTTTAAATCCTAGAGCAGCCTGCTGATAAAATGATTTAACTCCTGTTATCTGACATTGCCTATAAATTAATTTTAAAATATGATGATTTCTACCAAGTATTAATTTTCTATTTTCTGGCTCATTTCCTTCTTTCTACTCTTCACCCTGATCTAAATTCAGAATGAGGATGGGAAGCACACAGGGAGAGAGTCTGGCTGGTTGCTGGGCGTCATTAGGAGCGCAGTGGCTTACTGCAGGGGATGGGTCCAGTGGACAGAGCCAGGGGTTCACTGGCATTCCCTTCCCCAAGTGCATAGTTCACAGGCCTCTCTGGAGGGCCCTCAGGCTCTGGCACCTGTGAGTCCTTTAAGATGTCTTCATTGTAATGAAGTTCAGCACGATTCTGCAGCGTATTTACTACCTATATTTAGCATTTCAATTTCATTCACCAAATGAACATGCATGGCTCCTTCTTGATGTTCTGTGAACTGTACACAGTAAGGTACACAGCAGAAAGCTCTGAAATCAAGGAGACCTACATTTAAATCTGAGAAACCTCTCTTAGCTTTGGCTTCTTCCACTATAAAACAGAGCAAAAAGGCTTCAGAGAGTTCATGAAATAAAATGCCTAGCTGAGAGTCTGCCAGGTAATAAGGGCTCCATAAAATTATTTATTTTTAGTTTTGTATTTTTATTTTCAATTTCGTATTTTTATCATGTATTGTGGGTAGAATTGTGTCCCCCACCCAAATTCATGTGTTGAAGTCCCTGGCACCTCAGAATATGAGCTGATTTGGGAATAGGGTTGTTGCAGATACAGTTACCTGTGATGAGGTCACACTGGAATAGGATGAGCCCGTACGATAATAGGACTGATAGCCTCAGAAAGGGGGTAATTTGGACACAGACATGCAGGCAGGGAAAACGCCACATGAAGATACAGGCAGAGACTGAGGTGATTTACCTACAACTCAGGGAACACCAAAAATTGCCAGCAAGTAACCAGGAACTAGGGAAGAAGCATGGAATTTAATCTCTCTCAGCCAGCAAAAGCAACTAACTCTGCTCACACCTGGATCTTGGACTTCCAGCCTCCAGAATCGTGAGAGAATAAGTTTCTGCTGTTTAAATCACCCAGTTAGTGGTGCTTTGTTGCAGCAGCTCCAGCAAATGAATATACCATTGCTACTGGTTTCACTCACGCTTTCCAAACTCTGAGTTGCCATCCTTTAATTGTTTGTGAAATTAATTTATAGTGACTGTGACCAGCATGTATCCTTTTTTAAACAAAATTAAACAGAATAGAAAATATTAGAGTACACTGCATTTAGTGAGGTTACCCCTAATACTATTGTTTCATTATATTTTGTTAGGTAAATAAATGTACGTGTGTACCAGACTATATGTCTTAATTTGGGTCAGGGATAAAACAAAAAATTTGTGCAACACTGTTATAAAGCTATCTCTTGTTTTCTCCACCCATTATCACTTATCTTGGAAGGGAAGAAGAAAGTCTCCATATAAGAGAAGCAGTGATGGGGAACAGGGTGGGCCCCCGAGCAGGGCTGTCTGCCTTCCCCTCCCAGCCCATTTGGGGGCAGGTCCAGACAGAATTCCAGTTTAAAAAGAAGCTGCTGACCCTTAAACTCCATCACTCTTCCTAAAAATAAAAGAAAGTTATTGGTACCGGTAACGCAGAACCAAGGGCCACGTATCTGCCCACAGAGAATGGTAGCAACAACTCCAAATGTTGAGGAATGCTGGAACATGCCACTTTCTTTCTAAGGCAACTCGTGCCCACAAGATGACACCTGTGACCTCAACCCCACTAGTTCCGTAAATACACAGCAGACCTGTGGCAGCTGCCCAGCTTTCCTCAGTTGCTCCCCAGATGGGGCTGACCTGCACGTCTAGTCCCAGGCAGGGATGGGCACCAGGGCTAAAACCAGGTAAATCAGAATTCTCCTGGCTCTTTTTTTGCTGAAGCTTCTTAGAAAGACATTGTTGCTTCCAGTGGAATCAAGGTTTTACAAACATAAGGTATTCTGACACTGCGTGGGCAGTCCTCCTGGCCATGTGAGGAAGCCATCCACAGGACCCAGACCAACACCTGGACCAGAGGCGAGAGAGAATGCACCGCAGTGACTCCACGGCAGCATCTGAGCCACTGCATCCAGCCATGCCTCCTAGACCATCCCCCACATACATCCATACACACACACACACCCCTCTTTCCCTGGACATTTCAATTTCTTGAAATTCCACTCACTCCCACTTATGTTTCTTGAGCTGATTTCTGTCACCGGAAACTCAAAGAGCACTGAAATAATATATTAACTACCCAGCAGGGACCAACTCTCTGAAGCCATCATCACCACAGTCCACAAAGAAATTAGGTGGTCACTTTTTTACATTTAATTTTAGAGATGATGAGATAATTCCAAATCTCCCAATAAGAACTTCCAAAAGAAAGCATTGTGATGAAGACCCTTTAGAGGCAACAAAGTCTAGTGCACAACCTGCTTGTGACCAAGTTTCCTCGTCTATGGAACGGAGGCCATAGTCACCACGCCCCCTGAGGACTGTGTAAAGTAAGAATTCAATGAGCTAATGCACTTACAGCATTCAACAGTGCCCCGCTGGTGGTAAGGGTCTGTGGTTACCTGCTAGGCAGGCTGCCTGTAGAATAAACCTGATCATAATCATCCACCTTGCTTCCTTGGTAAGGTTTACAAAGGAATTTCCTAATGTGTAAATCTTTTCAACCTCTATCTCTGGTCAAGAAGGTGGCCAGGATTGACAGCCTGCCCACAGGGCCTTTAGTCATCAGACTGCATGGCTTGTAAGATCTCTATCTTTACTTTTAGCTATAGGAGCTTTGGAAACTGATCCAGCTCCTAGTCTCAACTCTCCAATCCTTCTTCCACATGGCTGGCAAAATCATCTTTTTAACACGAAAACCCAATGTCACTTCATGATCAAAAGTCTTTAATGGCTCCTTATCACCTTTAGAACAAAATCTACCCTCCAGCCACTCCCACCCACCACCCTTCTCACCTGCATTATTGCAAAGGCCCTAACTGGTATCCTGGCTTCCACTCTTGTCCCCTCTTCTCAACACAGCAAAAGGATCTCTTAAAAATTTAAGTTGGGTTATGTCTTACTGTGCTTAAAACTCTCTAATCACTTCCCATCTCACAGAGATAAAAGCCCAAACCCTTACAGAGGCCACCAAGGCCTCACAGGATCTGGCCCCCTTTGTTTCTTGGACCTCACATCTGCTGCTCTCCCTCCACTGCCCTACAGCCATGCTTTCCTCCCAAGGTTTCACCCGCTGCAGCTTCAGGGCCTCCACACATTCCCTCAGGCCAGAACATTCTCAGCCATTCTTCCCACTGGCCCCTCCATCAGCTTCAGATCTTTATTCCAAGGTGACCTCTCTTAATGAGGCCTTTCCAGACCACCCTAATGTGGCACCCCCTCCATTCTTGCGCCTGCCAAATTTTCGTCAGTTATCACTAATGTGTGTTATGTGTGCTTATATATCTTCACTATTTACTTATTGTCTATCTCTTCCCTCTAGAACGTAAGTTCCATTTTTGTCTGTTTTGTTCACTGCTGAATGCGAATCCCTAGAACATGGCCTGGTACGTGGTAGCTATTCAATAAATATTTGTTAAATGAATAAACGAATACAAGACATACACAAATATTCATGATCTGGCTCATGGCTACCAGTCCAGCTTCGTCTCCTACCATTCTCCCATCCTCTAATGCTTATGTATAACAAAACAAACAACCATTCACTTTCTGGAAATGTCATGCTCTCTTGTGCTCCATGGCCTCTGTTTCTGTGCCTCCTTCACCTAGAATATTGTCCCAACAATCTCTTCATCCTCTTACAAGAGGCAGCTGCAGCACCGCCTCCTCTGTGAAGCCTTCCCCATCTCCCCTGGGATCACTTAGGTACTCCTTCCTCCATGTTCCAACTCAACCTGCAAAAGTACCTTCAATATCGGCTATGTTATAGTGCCGCTGGGAAAAGTAAAGCAGATATGAACAGATGCTTGAAAGATCAAATTCTAATCTGAAAAGACATAAACCTGAGCAGTGTCTTGCATGCAGAACTGAGATGTCCCCTCATCCGTGCAAATCAAGATTTTAAATTTTGGTAACAGAATTTCAACTTGCCATCAGCAATCTGGTATTTAGCACAGATTTCCTTTAATATTGTTAAATAACAGCTAATGATATTTAAAAATAAATATAACTTGTAGAAAATAAAGCATATGGCTCTTTTCAAATCAAAAAGAATATCTACAAAACCACATGTTGCCAATTTTTGTCAAACCCTTCTGTAACAGTTGATAACTGAGGGAAAAAGAGGAAAAGAAAATTTTCCTTATTTTTCTAATTTCTATCAGTGTTTCAAATTAAGAGTCCCAAATGCTTCTGTATCTGAACTACATTAGTTTAGCTTCCCATAAAAATGTCTTGAAGTAACAATGCAAAATTATGGCTTCATTTATTTTCAAGGGTCAATATAAGAAAACTTCAAACAAAAACCATTTTCAGCCTTAAAAGTACCATTATGGACACTAGTGTTTTGTTCAATGACACAAAAATCTATGAGATAAAATTCCATTAAAATTTAGTACCAGAAAAAAATACCTGTTGATGGACTACTGTACATTCTTTCCCCGGAAAACAAGAAATATATAGGTTTTTCTTACCTATCAGGCCAGTTACCACAGCCTCAGAGTACCTCTGATACTCAAGACAAAATAAGGGCACTTTAACATAAACTTTGTGCAGTGATATTACGGTTTCTATGCCAACTTTTTAGTAATCACAATTACTGAGTGGCCCAGCATCATGTAGTAATGCCCTGATTAGATTAGACTCACCAAGATAAGTCTCAGAACCTTGAACCTTCCATTCCATCCTCCACTGCTGTTGCTTTCTATTATAACTCCCATTTAAAAAAAAAAAAAAATTGCCTAAACCTAAAAACAAAAACAACAAAACTTCTAATACAATTGTCACTGTTAAATTCATCTCTCTTTACTAAATTCATGTTTCCTTTTGTTCCTTGGCATTAAGGAAGATCAGTATTAAATATGACGGTCAACTATGGAAACCATCTGTAGTTTACATTTCTAATAATTACCTCCTTCCTCTATCTCTATACCTTCCTCTGCTTTTCTTACTGCTCTTGTGCTTTTGATCTGTTACCCTTATGTTAAGGTTCTTATTGCATATGTACGTGTATTTTTCATTGTAAATTGCCTCAAATATTTGGATGGGGTGAGTAGAGTATAAATTTTAAAAGACCAATAATTGAGATATCCACTTGCAGATTTTTGCTTTCCGCTATGGCAGAGTAGCTTGTATCAGATCATCACCTTCAAAGGACAGATAAAAGACAAGAAAAAGCTAATTGAATGCACCGGTGACCAATCAAGGCAGCCAGGCTCAAGGAGCCAGGATCACAGAAACACATAGAGGTGGGCTCAACAATGTCCACTGCTTTTTCTGTTGAAATATTGGCCAATTTTTAAGTGGTACATGCCAGAAACCAAGCAGAAGTTAGTATTAGTAATTCAGCGCTTCCAGCATCTTACAGGGCCAAGAAGACAACAAATGAGGTTCAGGGATACTACGAAAGAGTTTGAGAAGCTAAGATCCTAACAAAAAAGGCAATGACAAAGAACTTAGCCTAACACACTTTATTGCTTTTCCCCTCAGGGCAACTGACATTATGAATGACATTGAGGGGTGGGGAGTAAGTGGCTGAGAAGCTAAGCAGAAAATGAACACTAAGAGGCTAAAGATCAAGCAAAGTTTTCAACAATCTCACAGAATGAGGAAACAAAAGAATTCTGAGTCTACAAAGGAACGTGGACTATAGTAAACACCAGATTTACAACTCTAGAAGGTCTATGCCCTTGGAGTAACAGCAAAGCTGAAAAAAACAACTAGGATAAAGGTGAACTTCTCTTAATCTATTGACCTACCATGAAAAAAAGTAAATCTTCTCAGATAGAAGATAACATCAAACAGAGCCTCTACAATTTTTCAGTGTTCAGTCAAAATTAGTGGAAATTCCAGATAACAGAACCAAATTAGTAAAAACAAAAGAGAAAAAACAGACAACAGAAACAGACCTGCAGGGATCCAGATATTGGTGTTATTAGACATAGGCTTTAACAACAATTCATTTACTGAAGAAACAGAAAACAGGATTTCATCCTCATACTATAATTCATCAAAATAATCAAATTGAAATTTTAGAACTAAAAATATATTATCTGAAATTAAGAGCTCAATAAATGGGCTTGATAGCAGATTAGATGCAGTATAAAAGTCAGTGTAAGTGATCTAAACTGAAGCCCACAGTGTAAAAAAGGATGAAAAATACAGAAAAGAATCTATTGAGACACAGTAAAATGTTAAACATATGTATCTTAGAGGCCTAGGAGGAGAAGGAAAGAATGTAGTAGAATTAGGCAGAATTAATTTTTGATGAAAAAATGGCTAAGATTTTCTTAAACCAACAAAAGACATCGTGCCATAGATTTAAAATGAGCTATGTATCATAAGCAGAATAAATACAAAGAAAAGCACATCTAAGTAAATCATAGTATTAATAAAATTGCTGAAAGGCAGAGAAGGGAGCAACAATTCAACTGACAGCTGACTCTCAACAGAAATGACACTTCTAAGACAAAAATGGAATGACATCTTTAATGAAAGAACATAACTGCCACCCTAGAATTCTATACACAGAAAAATTATCCTTAAACAGGAATGCAAAATAAACATGATTTCAACCAATTCTCAACAAGGGAAAGAGAACTGCACCAAAAAGAAATACTAAAGGGAGTTCTTCAAACAGAAGGAAAATGATCCCAGTTGGAACCATGGAAATGAAGGAAGAAAAAAAGAGCAACAGAAAGGGTAACAATGTGGGTAAACCTACTGAATATTAACTATATAATACAATATTAGTAATGTTTTCTGCAGTTCAAAATATATAATTAAAATATAATAGCACAAAAAGTGAGGGGAGGGGTAGAATACATTGGAGCTTAAATGTTCCAAGGTCTTTCATTACCCTGGAAATGGTAAGAGGACCACTAGTAGACACTAATAAATAGGTTAATGATGCATGCTTTCATCCCTAGAGTAACCACAAAAATGAAAAACTGATAACAAACTAATGGGGTGGTGATTAATCAAAGAACCCATAATTTCAGCTAAAATCATATAAGCATTCTCAAGTATTTATTTTGTAATTTATCCAGTTTGACTTATTATCAAATCTTCAAGTCTCTCTCAACAAGATTAGAAGAGTAAGATGGAGAATAACAATGTACTATGTGTCTCTTATATGCTCTGAACTGAACCAGGCACTATTCATAATTTATCTTAATCCACAGAACACAACCTTAAGGTAAATATTACCACCCCATCACAGATATGAGGAAACTGAGACTCAAGTTGAATAACCTGCTAAAGTTTATAACAGCTATTGAGTGAGGGACTCAAACCCAAGTTTATCTGGCCAATATATTATACCATCAAGCCAAATGCATTGTATGTTATCACCTTCTGTTGATATTGTCTTTGATCTGAGTAGGAAGAAGAAACAGCTTAAAACTCCCTATAAAATATTTCAAGTTTTCCAAGAGAAATGTGGACAGACAGGCAGCAAAATAACATAGAAATGAGTCACTGAGAGAAGAAATACTACATATTCTCAGTATGAGATAGGTGAGAGAAAGAGAAATGCAATTGTTAAAAATAATTTCCAGTTTCTTCAAAGTTTTTTCTGATATACTACCTTCATTATTTTAAGTGATACCAACTTAACATCATACATATTCACACTCAAAAAAGGTGAAGAGGACTTTATTCCAAAAGTATATAGCGGGGACTTTTGAAAGCTCTCTGCTCTGACTTCTCAGCAGTAGATAATTAACAACCAAGAGTTAATTGTTTCCAGATTACCATTTCCCTACCTCCGGAATACTCAAGGAAGTAATTAAATGCCTTCAACTTCTCCTATCATATGGAATAGATAGGGATAGGCAGAAAAAGTCAGGCAAGTTTTTCAGAGTAAACAATTACACAATGTTTATTTCAGCAAGTGCTATTGGCAAACAGGAGGAATCATGAAGAGACACAGCCAATGAAGACTAAACTTTATTTATCTACCTTTCCACCCCCTCCTGATATCCACAGGAAACAGATTTTCTTTCTTAGGCTATCATTAACATTATTCTAAATCAAGACCTGCAGAGTACAGCATATCTGCAAAGGATTCTCGTAATTGTTTCTATTATTGCTCAAATTTTATCATTTCACTGAGCTGCCTAGAAGCAAACAATCTGAGTTTCCAATCTGAATGATTTGTGAGATAAGTATCAGTAGTTATTGAATCCAGTGGTACAGGTAAAGCTGAAATACTGCAACTAAAGAGCTTAAGGTATTTCAGTTTGCCTTGTAAACGGACGCCTAAATCCTGCTTTCTGAGTCCTTACAAGGCCTTTAAGAGAGACTGGGGGCCTATGGATTTCCATATGGGGTTCCCAGTCCATGTGTAAGCAAGAAATGAACACATGGAAAGTCAAACTTGTAAAACCTTATAGTGACTTTATTGGAGTACCTGACTCAAGTCTGCCACTGAGAGGTCTGGCAGGAAGGGATCATGCCAATTTTCATCTAGACAGTCCCTAAGTGATGAAAATGCAGCAGTGTACATTAAACAATTTACAGCCAGCCAGCAGAGAACGTGTAATAAAGTCACAAATGGCAGAACTTCAAAATACCATCCAGAAGCAAATAAGGTTCTACTAGAGCAGCACTTATAATCATTAAAAAAAAAAGTGTCAGCTAAGACCTCACTGAGATATACTAAACACATATAAGATAATATTACTCATTCGACAAACTACTCCTAATCAAGATGTTCCTGTGCTAGGTGATAAGTGGGAGCAAAAGGTAAATCAGCTTCTGGATCTTCTTTTAAGGCACTTACATACAGTATGCTAAGAGTCAAATGTGTACATGAAAACTGTACTACAGGTTGAGTATCCCTTGTCTGAAAAGCTTGGGACCAGAAATGCTTCAGATTTTGGATTTTGGAATATTTGCATTATGACTGGCTGAGCATCCCTAATCTAAAAACCCCAAATCCAAAATGCTCCAATGAGCATTTCCTTTGAGCATGATCTTTAAGCATCATGTGAGCACGCAAAAAAGTTTCAGATTTTGTAGCATTTCACATTTTGGATTTTCAGATTAGGGATGCTCAACCTGTATAAGGAAGGGTATAAGTAACCAAAGAGAGGTACTAACAAGTGCCACGGGATGCAAAAGAGAGTGAGGGCATTTCTGTCCAAAGAGATTAATGAAAGGTTTCAAGCAATGTCAATATCAGAATTGGGCCTTTGAAAAATGGCTGAGTGAGGGGGAGGTTGAACAGGGACACTAAGGAGGAAGGTGACCAGAGATAAGGGGAGTAGCATAACCAAAGATCTGGGAGGGGACATGCAGGGGATACGTGGGGAGGGGTGAAGATATGGTATTATTTTTTTTTTTTTTGAGACAGAGTCTCACCTGTTGCCTGGGCTAGAGTGCCATGGCATCAGCCTAGCTCACAGCAACCTCAAACTCCTGGGTTCAAGTGATCCTCCTGCCTCAGCCTTTCGAGTAGCTGGGACTACAGGTATGCGCCACCAAGCCCGGCTAATTTTTTATATATATATTTTTAGTTGTCCAGCTAATTTCTTTCTATTTTTCTAGTAGAGACGGGATCTCACTCTTGCTCAGGCTAGACTCGAACTCCTGAGCTCAAATGATCCTCCAGCCTCGGCCTCCCAGAGTGCTAGGATTACAGGTGTGAGCCACAGTGCCAGGCCCAAAGATACGGTATTGAAGCTGTGTATCAAGAGCACACTGGAGTGGAGACATGGAGGCCCAGAGATCATTCAGGAGCCCTCTAGCAGATGACAGGGGATAGGTAATAAGAACCAAAACGAGGTGATGCCGGGAAGGCAAGGCAGCAGCTCTGAGAACTGTGCTAGAGGAAGGATCCGCTGGTAGACCTGTGAGGTGAGAGGGAAGCCAGGGAGAAGCGAACAGCTGGTGAAAAGTGTTGTCCAAAGGAAACACAGTAGAGAAAAATAGTAAGATTTTTACAAGTTGAAATGTCCACCAGGCAGCTGGAATGGAAACCCCTAAAAGATATTTCAGCCTAACACGAACGTGGAGTCACAGGCACGTAGGGAGGTGGGCAGAGAGATGTGCCTGACAGTGAAGGTGTGGGAGTCGACGAGGTCACCAAGCACAGAGAAGAGGGAGAGGGACAAAACCACAGCAAGTGCCTATATTTAAGACACAAGCAGAAGGAAGAGTCAGCAAAGAAAAAAGGAACAGCAGCCAGTTAGGAAGAAAACTGGAAAAGGCTTATGTCCTAGCAGCCAAGGGATGCAAGAATTTCCAGAAAGGGTTGAGAGTAACACCTACTGTTTTACTTATGGACACACCCATCTACCTGCTCCTGGTAGACTATGAGCTTTTTTAAGGCAGGAGCTGTTTCCTGCCCACATCTGCATCCTGCACAATATCTAGAGCAGACTCCTATTATATGTTTCTGTTTGGGGGGGGAGGACGACAATGTCAAACATGTAGAAAAGTCAAAGCAGATGGGTACTGAGAAAAGACAAATGAACTGATGACTATGTAATCACTGGCAACCTCCAAAGAAGTGCATTTTCAGTGATGGGTGTGGGACTTGGAGAATAAGAGCCTTGGGAGAGAGAATGAAGATGCAGGGGAGAGAGGGCACAGCCATGAAAATGCAATGAAGTGGCAAGAGGAGATGGGGGCAGGAGTCAGCCAGCTAGCCCCTTGGCCCCTTAGAGCATCTTCTCAGCATGGGGGACAGGCGGCCAAGAGTCCCTGCCTGCAAGCAGCCTGCGTCCTAGTAAGGAGTGAGGAAACAGGCCCACTGATAAATGCTATCAAGCCACAGCAGGGACTGGGGGTGAGGTGTGGTCAGGAAAGGATTCTCTGAGGTCATGTTTGGGTTCCTATGGGAATGAGGTGGAGACAGGGGCTGATGCCCGGGCAGGACTGTTCCAGATAGAGAGAACAGCAAACACAAAGGCGCCATGATGAGCAAGCTTGAGGTGTTCAAGAGACAGAAAAAAGATCAGTGTGACTGGATTACAATGAAGGAGGGAGCACGGGCCTTGGATTCTGGTTGAAATGGGAAGCACATAAACAAGGAAATGACATAGCCTGGCTTATCTGTGGAAAGTTCACTCTGGCTGCTGTGGGAAAGATGGATTATAGCAGGGCCAACCTGGATGCAAGGATGCCAATACGGGGGAAGTTACAGTTGACCAGTGGAAAGATGATGGGCGCTGGCCTTGGTGTAGTGGTGGTGATTCTCAGGAGCAGTCAGATTCAGGACATATCTAACACATACGTGAAAAGACACACTGCCCTTGTGCATGGAGAATGAGGGAGAGAGGAATCAAGTGTGACCCAGGCTTCTGGCTTCAGCATCTGGGTACATGCTGATGCTATTTACTGAGACGGCGAAGTAGCCAGAGGGAAGCAAATTCGTGCCAGGCAAAGCCAGAGTCCTCTTCTGGCCATTTTAAATCTGAGATCCCTATTAGACACCAAGAGGAGATGCAATGGAGTAGGCAGTCAGATATGTAAGTCGGGAACTCGTGGGGAGCCCAAGCTGGAGTAATTCACTGAAGAGTCATCAGCACAGAGACAGTATTCAAAAGCCACAGATTGCATGGGGTCACACAGGGAGAGGGTATACATAGAGAGGAAAAAAGAGCCAAAGATAGAGCCCTCGATTTTTTCAGGTTAGAAGAAGAAAAGGACGCATAAAAATACAGAAAAGTCTCGAGGCAAAAAGTTTGAGAAACCTTTGCTTAGTCTCTATTGTCTCAGTAAAGTATTTAGTAAAAAGGGGTTCAGACACTAAAGATGGTGAAAAAGGTTTAGAATAAGCATCAGAAGGAATATAATAGGAAACCATCACAAGAGGAACACAAAGGAGAGCTGAGCTACAGTAAAGATGCCACGACTTTGCTGGAAACTCTGGTGGGCAGGCTTTCAGATTTTCACCAGCATGATTGTAAAGCTCAGGCTTACAGACCAGGGTCGGTGTGGATTCTCAAATACAACACGAGGACTAGCAAAGACATGTGGCAGAGCTTCCTGGGATGTTAACGAGCTCACGGCTGACACGCTGACCACCAGAGTCTGCCCTGGATTAGGAGCCAAGTGAAGTGAGAATGGCCTGGCAGACTAGAAAAGAAAGATGTTCAAGGTCAGGAGAATCACAATAGGGATGAAGGGCAGGTTCGACAGGTGCAAGGGCATCTGAAAGGAGTGAAGGCAAGAGGCTGTGGTCATGGAGGGAAATATCAGAACTGAGTATCAAAAAGGTGAAAGAATTCTGAGTGATAACAAACAAGGCCAGGTGTGGCCGTTAAATCTCACAATCTGTTATTTTTTCCAGGGGCTAAGAGGACCACAGAAGGCACCCTCTGAGTCCTTGCTAGCCTGTGCCTGGCTACAGAAACACCAGGAAAGGGCAGTGTGACCAAGAAGCCAAAGAGTTAAGGAAAGGTGGTCCATAGACTTAAACCTTGTTCAACATTTACATGATAGTTTCTAGCTCTAATGTTATCCAGAGTCATTTATATCTGGGAATCTTTTAGCTTTCATACATGTGTTTCCTCAGGTCAAATGAGATTAGAAAGGAGCAGATAGAAAGGAGACTTTGCACTTCATTGGAACTGATGGGCTCTTTGCAGTCAATGCAACTTTTCTTAGCTTTTGCTGCCAAGATAACCATTACCTCCTGCATTATAGACAAGAATGGCAAGGGAGGCAGAAAGAGACTCAGTGCCACCAACAACTGAGAAACAAAACTGCAAGTCATTTCTTAAAGATGGGATCATTAGCTAACTGTATTTCTTCTTACTAGTGAAGCACTGGATCATACAACCATGACATTTCCAGTTCTGTGGCCTTCGAGAGACCCTGGGAGGCCAGGACCATGCCAAATCTTCTATGCTACATTATGCAGTGCTGGGGTTCCATACTGTGTCACCTTGGCTAAGGTAGAACTACATTTCCCAGGGCCCTCTTCTCTGTGCAGCTCTGGGTTCGAGTTGGACAAAACAGAACTCCATGCAAGGTTTGGGAGGTGGAAGTAAAGCAGCAGCCACTATGCCCTGATGGTCCTCATGGTTAAGGCAATGAGGCAGGTACAAAGGTTCTAGTGGGCACCAGTCATCTGTCCTTGCTCTTTCTGCTCCTGTTTTCTTCCCCAATGCTATTCTTATGGAGCCACATGACCCCAGCACCCCCAGACACTTGGCTGCAATTTCATAGGTGAGCAAAGAAGCAATTACCCTTCTTCAGACCCCTGAACCAGCCCACACTGCCTGGCTTCTAGATTCCTCTGCAAGCTTTAAATTGTCCACCAGTGCTTCGGGAGGGCTGATGAGTGACTTTTCCCAGATCCTCTAACTCTCCTTTTCAGACCTTCACTTCCCCAGCTCCTTCCATAATTGTGTAAAGTCTAATTCCTCTAATAAATGCCTTATTCCATAATATTTATGGTGGCTCTACTTCCCTGATGGAACCCTAACTAGTATCGTAAACCAAGTATTGAGTAGACAGCTCTGCCCTTAAGGACTCAGTAATTGACAAAAACCACCTTACATTTAGAGTACTGCTTTACAGTTTGCAAATCCCGTTCACATGATTTAATACTCAACCTTGAGAAGATTAAATAAGGAAACTGAGGTTCTGAGAAGTTATGTGACCAAACAATAATAAAAAAAGAGAGGCAAAAACCACTTAGAGGCAATCCGTACTCATGAGTACCCAAAATAACTCAATAAACATGAAGTGATTTAAACAATTCTCTGTCCAAGGACCAGAGATAGAAAAGGCTGAGGCAAGATCTATCCACAAGGATTATTTTAGAGCATTCTATAAAATTAACAGCTGCTAGAGGCCCAAGCACTGCCCAGCATCCCTCACTACTCAGCCATTTTTAATCCTCTCCACGTCCAAACTGGCCAACATTGTCTGCCAAGTTCTGCGTGAACACCTGGTCCTCCTTTCAGCCTCTAGTTTCAGAGAATAGGGGAATCATATCAGGCTTAAGCTTGCATATGGGCATGAAGGGCACCTGAGATAATTGGTGAACTTCTTCCCCACTCCCTACCTTGAGCAGCTCTGCCCTCTCTCCCCTTAGCTCATGGTTTCCTACATCCACTCTCTGCTCTTCTTTTGCCTTGTCCCTCCCTATTCCCGGCAACACCTTAAGCCCGCCCTTGACATTTACACACGTGTAGCCAGATGCTGTGGGTGATGAGGGGTCTATGCCTAGTCTCCCTGATGAGGCTCAGTAAAGAGTATGGTGTGACAGTTTGGCTTGCAAGGAACTGAAAAGAAAAAGATGAAGGAAAAGACTGCATCAGTCTGGTACTTCATTCCTTCATTCGGCAATCCTTTGCCACGCACGTACCTACCGCGTGCAGAACCACATCATCACATACAGCTGATAAGCCACACCCAGCCAAGTGTCAGAGTTGATGATGATGGACCAGCACATCAGCTTCATAGAAAAGCTGGGAGAAGAGGTGTCCTCCAACAAGATGTAGATCTTTTAAAACATCAATAATGGAAATGAGAGACCTAGAGCATTTTAGAGAAGGCAGAACCAGAAAAAAGATAGACAAATTCACCTACACTGTCAGGCTTACACTCCTCCAGGTGACATACAAGGCTCTTTAGACTCTTACATCTTTCCCTCTAAAGAACCCATAACTCAACTCTCTACTCTAGTTGCAAAAAATGCTTTCTTCATTCATTAAAAACCAACATGCTTTATAAATGGGAATATTTCCTTCCCCATGCTCTTCCCTCTGCCTAAAACAAGTCACCCAGTCCTTCTCTGCTGGAAAAAAACCTTCTGGACATCAAGACTTAATGAGCTCAAATGAAATTCACCTTACTGAAACCTTTTCTGATGTCCAGGCAGTGTTCAGCAGGGGCCTGCCAAGGGTTCGCCCACCACCACGATCACCCTGAGCTTGACTGCTCGTTTCCTCCCTCACTAGTCTGTGAGCGCCTAGGGGGTCCTCTCACCATAGCCCCAGCCCAGCCACGTGCCTGGTGATGCAACGACCATGACTACTCCTATCTCAATAAGCTTCTGGAACTTTAGAGCCAGGACTTATCTTCAGATCATCATCCAGGTGTGTTAACAGGAGTTACTTAATCCCATGAGTTTCAGAAACAGATCCTTATCAATGAACTTTCAAAAAGCTCTTCACCCATCTCATCCCAGAAAGTGGTGGGCATGTGGCTGGAGCTACTGTTGACACAGCATTAGTTGAGACCAGTTCTCACACCACAGTCTCAGCATTCCAGACCCCAAGTTAAAGCCAACTACCTGGGTGATTTGGATCCTTACAAAAGGTTCCCAATTCAGACATGGCACTTTAAGCCTTTAAAAACACATGCACAGGTAGAGAGGAGACACATGTAATGACACAAACAGATGCAGAGGATCATGTCAGTTTTTTTACCTTTTCTGCAAAAGCACCTCTGCCTAAAGTACCCCAGAATGCTCTCTCTTTTCTCTAAACTTTTGGCCTTTTTTTTTTTAAGTCTCTAACAATCCTTGAACGCTTCATCAGTGCCACTTCTCTTCCTCTGTATATGTCACACCTCCACATCTAGACTGGCAGCTACAGGAGCTGAGGGACTGGGTCTATGTCTTTAGGGGCCCCAAGCTCTAGAATAATGCCCGGCACAGGGTAGATAACAGTAGTTATGAACCAGGCAGTGAGACCGGGCACAAGCCGTAGGCAGCACCCCTGCCCCTTCCTTCAGACGTGGCTCGCTTTGCTAGAACCGTGATGACAAGCAGACGGTCTGTGGTTTGGACGAACCCAGCCACAGGCGCTTGAAGCATGCACCTGGGATGGAAGAAGTCTGCTTCTCTAGACTGTGAACAACCAGGATGAAGCCCAGGAAGGGAGCAGATGCTATTTGGGGATGGGAGAGGCTGTATCAACCCCACAAAGGGAGGAAGGGGTGGAGGGAGTGGAGAGACAATAGTGAGAACCCATGAGTCGTTTGTCTTCCACACAAGCTGCCAAGGAAAGAATTGAGAAAAGCTACAAGAGGAATGGAGACTTTCTCACCCCTTCTTTTTCATGTGTGGATTCCATTTTCTCCTTCTCTACCAAAAAAACCTCTTAGAAATGAAGTCACAAGCAATTCTTTCTGAAATACTAAATAGTAACAAAAACGGATAAAAGGCACACATGTGAAAGATAGTAAGTACACAGATAACTTCTGCCTTTATGACTTAAGGTCCACAGTTTTAGATATTTGTTAATATTTTCTATATGTATTATATATATCATAGATAGTATATATTATATATGTATCATATATATTACAGGTGTTTTCTAAACCTATAAATTAATTCAATTATTCAAAGATTCAGGTTCCTACACACTGAGGTAAGCAAAAACAGACATGGTCCTACAGTCAAGGTGCTTGCAGTCAGGGCCAGACACTCATCCTAATAAACAGACTATCATGAACTGACGGCTGTGCTCTGAAGGAGAGGGTCTCAGTGGGAGCCCAGGACAAAGAACTGGCCTGTGCCACGGGCAGCAGCACTCCTGGGTCCAATTGTGCCCTCATCTCTCTGGAGAAGTGAGAACTCACTTGAAATCCAAAGAATCACACAACTAGAAGTAATTCCAAGACAAATATATAAACCAAAGAAGGGCAATGTGTGCATATACTTTATAGTGGTTTCTAAGGGCATGGAGTGAGGGATACTTGGGAAAACTTTAAGAGGAGTCATCAAACCTTGATTATGTGCTCAATTTTTCACACTTTGTTTGGAGGCCCAAATGCCTTAAAAGAATACGGTAGACAGAAAATAGAACTTGCCTTTTGACTGCCATTTTCTTAGGACCAAACTCACGTCCTGCGGCATGATGACTACCTTTAAGCCTGGCGTGCGCTAACCCAGTGCTGGCGTATACCACTGGGCAGTATACACCACCTTGCCATCTCTGTGACCCTCCAGAGATGCACTAACAGAAGTACCTTCCCTGGTTATTTTATGAGCCAGGTATAACACTAAGCTTTCTGGGATTCATACGGATGTTTCAGATGAAATTTGTTTGTGCGATAAATTGTTATGAAAGTGGGACTCTGATGAATAGACCACATGATTGCATAAGCCTTGTTTCCATAGAAAACCAACTAAAATTCCCCATCTTTCCTCTAAAACTTATCTGTGTGTCTTATCAGGTGATAGTCCTTTGAAGAAATGCTCTGATAAACTACCTGAGGGGAACATCAGTAATTGTTTTGTGAGCTGTTTTCCTTATAAGAAACAACCAAAAATAAGATTATGGCCTGACTTATCACCTTAATTTAGCAGGCTAGCTTCCTGTAAGCCCCAGCAGACCTCAAGCGCCAGCTCTCGGCTGCTGCTCCGTGAGCACTGACAATGCTGCCAACACCTTTCAGGGTGACTTTGCTCACATTCTTCCTCTCCACCAACCTCCCCTCCCCAGAGTTTAATATCCACACCCCCTGAGGTCTCTCTTACTTTTCCAGCTTAAGTCAGCTAATCCCCAAATGGGACACCAAGCTGCACATGTTTATCGACTCCCACCTCTGAGAAACTGCACTGGCCATTTTCGTGCCTGAAATGCCTTTCCTGCTCCTGGCTCTCTACTCTCCAACCCCACCTGCTCCGGGGAGCTTTTCCATAATAACAGCCCCTGGCCTCCATTTCATCCCTGTAATTCTGACAGCGCCATATGCAAAGCAATCTAATAACTCATTCGCTCAGACCTTTAAAAAGCACCTACGATCCACTCTGCTGTTCAGTTATAACTGGTTCTGTTCCATTTTGGATTCCATGTCCTAATTCCTTTGTAATCTTGCACAGTGTCAGAAACATGGTAAATATTCCCTAGATGCTGCTGAAGTGCTAAAAAGTAAGACCACAAGGAAAAGCAGGAATGCCTTGAAGTGCAGAGTAGAGCTGGACACAGATTATTTACTCCTTCAAGGGTTACAACTGTGTTTACTTCTACTGATATGACTACTTGCCCACCCTGTGCCAGACTGCAGGCTAGGCGCTGTTTTTTGTGGGTTGCTTTTTTTTAATATCTAGGTATCCTCAGAAAAGAGAGATGGTCTTACCTCGAAACTTACTGTAAGGACTTCTCAATCAAAGATGATGGACTATAATGTCTTCTAATAAATAAGAAAACATTTGGATGTGCCAGCTTTCAGAAAATGGAGAAATGAATAGCTGTGCCAAAAGAGGTTTGTTTTTTTAACCCCTCATTGCCACATAAGCAAAGTGGCAGCACATGGACAGACATCAAATCCACTAATATATTCTGTTCTTAGTATACCCTACAGAGGCGATGTGTTTATAAAGCACTATCTACCTCTTCACCTCTGGAATAGCACAAGACAACAAGCTACTTCAAACATAGCCCGGAATTCACTCCTAGAGGGTTCTTGGTAAGCCTCAAAAATATCTGCATCCCAGACGAGTGGGATAACGTCACTGGGCTTAGCAGCAACATCAATAGTGGCACCTCAAATAGCCAGGGAGGGCTGGGCAGCAGCCAAGACGCAGTGAGGACTGAGGTCAGCAACATGAGTTCCTACCAATAAGATGCAGGTTTTCTAGAATGTACCCTTTTAGACGGTGGTGTTGTATCCAGCATCATTTTGAACCTTCCCCTTTTAGACCAAGGCAATGAAAAGGAAGAAAATCCCTAAGGAACACATTTTTTTTTAGCCAGTTAAAACTCCTGATTGGCAATGTCAGAATTTCAAGTCTTCTACCCTTCAGCAAGGGCCATAAAATCTAAAGCAGTGTCAATATTTGGATACATCTAAAGATGTCTGTGTCTATTCTCACTGTGATCCGGGGTGTAAAAGGAAAAGGACAACCTGTGGAACACAACCATCTACCAGACTCTTCCCTAGACTTAAGGCTAAATGTGGAAGAAAACACAAGTCACACTTCTGAAGGTCGAGGCTCAATTACCCAATTCCAACTCACTTGTGGCTAATATCCTCAATCAAAACTTGCACATACAAAAATCAGTAATAAAAAGAAACAGATTGTCATCTAGAAATGCTTTATTGGTTTTAGCATTTCTGTGACTTTCCCCAGAAGTCTGTCTGAAAGCCCCATTAGCCTGGTAGTGGGGACACCTCCATGCCCGAGAGCAGAGGTCCCCAGCCTATGGTAAATTGTATAATTCTTTCATTATATATTACAATGTAATAATAATAGAAATAAAGCACACAATAAATAAATGCAATGCACTTGAATCATCTTGAAACCATCCTCCCACTCTCCCACCGGCCCCTGGCCCATGGAAAAACTGTCTTCCATGAAAATGGTCCCTGGTGCAGAAAAGGTTGGGGACCACTAGAGAAGCAGAAGGAAAGATCCCTGGTTTTACAGCACAGGAAATGGTCTGGAATGAGGAAGTAGTTGCTGATACAAGGACAGAACAATAAACAATTCCTAGAGCCCTCCCGAGGAGGTGCCAGGCAGGTGAGAGACAACAGGCACATGCTACAGACAACACAGGGAGTGCTCTGATGGGCAAGGAGCCAGGGAAGCCGGGGCTGGATAAGAGGCCCATATGGCCAACAGCAGGGGTCGGCGTGGACTCAGAATTCTGGAGATGGAAGAGGAGACCTCAGGGATCAGCTAGCCCAACCCTTATTTTTCAGGGACTAAGAGCTATTCAGCAACTTTTCCAAGGTCACAAAACTAGTGAGTGGAAGGACAAAGGCAAGAATCCAAGCCTCCTGTTTTAAAAGACAAGGAAACAAATGTTGTCACATTTTAGCTAAGTATATCATCAATTCCTTTCCATATTTGCAAAGATATATTTTGATTCTGAACGATCTGGACTAACACAGGAAGACAGAGCAGTGCGCTGTAGTTACGAGCCCAGACTCTGGAGCCAGACCATCTGGGTTTCATCTCAGCAGCTCTGGCACTTACGGTATGACCTTGAACAAGTTGCTTCACCTCTCTGTGACTCAGTTTCCTCATCTGTCAAATGGGGCTGACAACAGTACCTAACCCATGGGGCTATGAAGCCTACTAATTGAGTTAGTGTATGGAAAGTGCAGTGTCTGGCACAAAATAAATGCTATATAAGTGGTAGGCAGGATTTCTTAGGGAGAAAAAACTCCTCACAGTGGTTCCTCCTCAGCACACCTGCACCCCAGCTGCAATTCACCTTAGTCACGGGTTATGCCTTTTCCCCACAATACCTGGGCTAATGCTTCTGAAAAGTCACACTCCTGTCTCCTAATTCATTTCCGCCCAACCAAGTCAGATACTAGAGCTAAACTGGCCAAAACGGTGGAAGAGGCAAAAACTCTAAATGAGTGCTTATTTGTCTACTGGCCGCCCAGCCAGTCACCACTTAGATGTCTATTGCCAAGACCCTGAACTCAGAAGTTACCTCTCTTGACCCTCACCTCCTACCTTCCTAGACCACTCACACCCATGCAGCTCTGCATCTGCTTTTATACTCTCATTGTGTCCTCCAGCCCCTCAAACCTTCTGCAGATGCATCAGGCTTTAAAGCCCCACTCACCTGCTTGTCCTACCTGGACTTCTTGGCCAACCTTTCCTGTGATGTTCTCATCAGCTGCCTTGGTTTCTTTATCCCTCATCATTCCACCCTCATTCTGTGGACAGACCACATGATGTCATCCCTGCTAGGCTGCCAAACTTGGTGGGATAAAGCCACAAAATCACACCCACTGCCTCCACTACAGACCTACTCTCTCCCCCATCCTGCATTGTAACAGAACACCTGCCACATTCTCACAGTGCCCAGCCCTACCCACTCTCTCCAGCTCTGACTCTGACCATGGCTTTGCCTCAGTCTCATGGAGAAAGCCCAGGCCACGGAATAACGTGTCCCGAGCACTCTTCCAGACTCAGGCTTCTCAAACATGGCATGCATTTGAATCCCCTGGGGAATGTGTCCAAATGCAGACTTTGATTCAGCAGGTTGGACCTGACATTCCCCCAGGTGCTGCTAATGCTGCCGGTTCCCAGACTACACTTGGAGTAGCAGAGTCCTAGGGATTTACATACATTGATGTTTGCATTTTTCTAGATATACTATTTTTAATCTTCAAGACAGACCTGCATGAGAAGTATTATACCCAGTTCACAGAGGTAGAAAGTGAGGTTCAAAGAGGTTAAGAAACTGTTCATGTTGACAATTGCAAATATATGGAATGAACCTAAGTGTCCAATGGATAATTGGATAAAGAAAATGTGGCATATATACACAATGGAAAACTATTCAGCCACAAAAACGAATTAAATCATGTCTTTTGCAGCAACATGGATGGAACTGGAGATCATCATCTTAGTGAAACAAGCCAGACACAGAAAGTCAATTATCACATGTTCTCACTCATAAGTAGGTGCTAAAAAATACGGTATATATGAACACAGAAAGTACAACAATAACAATGTAGATGCAGAAAGGTGAGGGTAGGGCAAAGGGGTAGATGATGAGAAATTACTTAATGGGTACAATGTACATTATTTGGGTGATGGATACCCTAAAAGCCCTGACTTGACTACCATTCAATCTATGCATGCAACAATTGCACTTGTACCTCATAAATTTATACAAAAAGAAAAAAAACAAGAAGCAGTAGCAGCTTGTCCAAGGTTCATGGCAGGTTTCAAAGGAAGGGCTAATTTAGAAGCCTGAACCCTATTTTTGCTCTTTCAACTGGGGGGTGTGGTAGGGGAATCGGAAGGGTATGAAGAGCAGCACTAGGTTTTAAAACCCCATGTAATGGTTTATTTGTAATGGGAACTATTAAAATCTTCTTAGCTGATGTGAATGGGAGAAAGATGGGTAATAAAATGGCAGAGTCCCTGTGCTGGAGATTCTACCTAACAGCTGAAGACCTAAAAGCAGCTACCAGAGAGGGAGTTAACTCCACCAATCAACATGGACGACGACATCCAGAGGGACCTGTAGGAAACTAAATGTGTGCAGAGAAGGAAAGGGAACATGTAGATAACCTCTAATGAGCATGTCTGGGGGGCACTCTTAGGGCTGAGAAGGCTGAGAGCGCTGCAGAAACTGCAGTCCACACCACACTGCTCCCTCCACTTCCCCTTCTCCCTGACTCTCCAAGGCCAGGGTCTCTATTTGCACCCCAATCCCACCATCCTACGCTCCCTGCAGTCCAGGTCCCGCAGTTGTGGCTGCGTGCCTCTCTGCAGCCTGTCCCTCCCCCGGAATTTCCCGGCTGGCCTGTGTATGTGCTGGAGTCTCCCGGATCCTGTTCAAGTCGGTCTGGTCCTGCCGCGTGCCCTGAGCTACCACCCTCATGGAGGGCTTCCACTTGGCACCCCCTGAAATGGGGGCTGATAGCCTCTGACCCAGAGCTCCTTCCCTACTCCACTCACTCCTTGACTTCTGTGATTTTGCCTCCTCATTCACTGTTTGGTCAGACTTGACAGTGTCCAAATCCAAAGGCTTCTCTTTGTCTTTATCCTTCCGGTTTTTTAGCCGCATTTGACCAGTGCCTCTTTAACAAGTCCACTCACATCCATCTCTGCTTGGCTTCTGACGGGGCACTCTTCTGGTTCTCCCACTCCTCTGACTACTCCTTCTGAAACTCTCCCTCCCATTTCCTGTGCGCTAACTGCAGACGTCCCCAAGAACATACCCTTGATTGAGATTGACCCGCATCTCAACCACTCACCTTGCGGCGACAGCTCCAATCACACATCTAGAACATCCTGTCCGACCCTTTGATGGCAGATCGGAGTCTGCTCTGCTCACTGTGGAACCCCCAGCACTCAGAAAAATGCTTGCTGTGTATTAGTAGGCATTTGTTCAATATTTGCCGAATGAAAAAATGGGCTGCTAGCCACATTACCTAGCGTCTTACCTTGCCTCTTCAAACAGCTCACCCCAAGGCTGGGCTAAAGGGCTGTGGTTCATAAGTGAAAGAGAAAGCTGTCAACCTTTCTCAGACCATAGCACACACAGGAAACAATAACATCTATATAGCTCTCTGGGTAAACAGGCCTTGGGCTTAAGAGGCAGCCTCTGACCTGTGGGCACCAATATCATGATATGCCTGCAACACACCTGAAACCCATGGGGGTCACTTACCATGGCCCACAGGCTGGGAAGTTCTGCCTGGCCAGCTCTAAATAAAAACAAGGAAGAGCCACTATCAGGAATTCTTGGCTTGGTGTCACTTTTAAGGTAAAAGAAGTAATCCATCTGTCTGCACTCTGGCTCTATTTCATTAGGATTCCAAGGTAGCACCCGTTCTGAGATGTGCCCTGAACCCTTAAGCACAATTCTGTTCTCCAGCTCTCTAAGCCAAATTCATCCTAGACAGAGCAACACTAGCCACACAGTATTTCTCCACTCCCCTGAAATATCCTGAGTGATGTAAATGCTTTCACGTTCCAGCTGCTTATAAAGGTGTGAAACAGGATGCAATTAAGGTCCCAGAACATCATACTTAAACTTGAATCATGCTGCTTAGCGACCCCATAATCTAGCACAAACACTTAGGGAGTATTGTGAGGAAATCAGCATTTGAAGAACACAAATGTATACACAGTGCCATTACCAACAGTCTCCTGGAAATCACACTGCCAGGACACGACAGTGTTAACTACTGGGTCTAATTCTGTTGCTTCCCAAAGACTACAGTTGGTGTGAGGGGAAATATTCCAAGATCTAAAAAACCACTCACTGTGCCAACTGCAGCACTTTGCCTTTTCCAGAAGATAAATTATGAAGAATTTTTGCCAGTTCGAGTTATTTTCCCAAAGCAGAGTCAAATGACCCTGCAACCCTGCCTTTAAGAAACCAATGCAATTAAACGGAATAGCTAAGAACTGCCCTGACAGCTTCCCCACAACTTCCATTTGATAAAGTGAGACAGACACGCACCAACAGACAAGCATACACCTTATTTAACTGCCAGACACAGCGCCAATATGAAAATGTACATTCAATCTATGGGGGAAAAAATCAGCTCAGCAGCTCATCACTAAAACAAAATAGCCATATAAATGCCGACCAGCCAGATTGCCTTGTAAGGAATGATCACTGACAACTAGGGTTCCTATTCAGCAGGCTAATAAGAATAATTATAGCCAGGGCAGGCATTAATCAGCTTGGCAGATACAGGAATTCTGTTAACAAGGCTAAAATGAGTGCCAAGGAATCTCTGAAGGCCACAGCACTTCAAAGACTGTTAAAGCTGGATGGATTCACTAGGGTTCCTCCTGCTGGCCTCACCTCCTTCATTGCTTTCTGGAAGTGGCTACATTTCAGCCTGGTCCTCAGAGCAGGTGTAGTGACTTGCTAGAGGCTGCATAGTCACCATATTGTCGAGGTGCATGCTGGCACTGCCTTTCCCTTCCCTTCAGAAAGTATGCCTCAGCTGCACATACCCTGGGTCCTCCTATTCTTAATTGCACTTTTGCTTTCAAACCACTACCATCCTCTTTCTGCCTAAATTAAGCTCAAGCAATACATAGCATGAGGTTATAGTGAAAATCAGTCAACTTTTCCTTAGCAGAGCAGAATGGAGTCCTGAGATCAAATCCTTGCTATGTCATGGAATATCCGTATGACTCTAGACAAGTTGTTTAATTTTTCTGGGCCTCAGTTTCCTCATCCATAACAAGGAGAAAAAAATGGTGACTTTCTCCAAGTGTTGCTGTGGGGAATCAATAACGGAATGTATGTAAGAGCCTAATGCTTGATATGCACTCTAAATAGTAGCCCATTATTACTCAGTGCCTGTTAGGTGCAGTGCCCCATACAGGAGCTATGAGAAAAGAACAAACAGAATATTCGGTATGCAGACACACACACATTATATAGGAGTGGCTATGCCCGGGCAGGAGGGCGAGCACATTTTTCTTTAGATCTCGTATCCTTTATAACTGCTAGCCATAGCCCCAAATCTGTCCTTCCCGTCTTCCCTAGTAGCTGGGATATGGCTCCCAGCCTCCCTTGCAGCTAGTGTGGCATGGGCCTAAATTCTCTCCAATACAATGTATGCAGAAGTGAGGTGTGCTACTTCTAAGCTTGGTCTACAAAGCCTCCATGTATTCTACGCCACGCTCTTTCCCCCTTCATGAGGACTGGAATGGTGATGGTGACAACCAAAGTGATCTTAGAAACTATGGGTTGAAGACAGTGGAACTGCCACCAGCCTGGGAACCAGAATGATGGCGTGGAGCACGGGTGCCACCCAACCTTTCCTTCTGAAGCATGCCCTTGGCACTGTTATGAAAGACACTCCTCTTGTTTGAACTGCTATGCTTTGAATCTATTTGCTAGAGCAGCTTGGCCTACCTAATTAATACAAGACCCTTCTATATTATTTGAATTTTAAAATACAGATGTAATGCCTGTGACATTTAAAAACTATTTCAGTGGAGTTGCAAAAATAAAGACATAAATAAAGAGAATATGTTAATCTCTCTCCACAATCTCCATGCCTTCCGCCATCCAATTCATGTTGCATACTAGTTGAGGATTTATCTTCCTCAAACACATAACCTTATCATGTTAATCTCACCCTGCAAACTTTTAATAACTACCTATTTCCCACAGATAAAAGGACATACACATTTATATGTATTCAGTCAGCCAATATTTATCAAACACCCACTATGTGTTATATACCCTATTAGTAACAGAAATATTAGAGTGAGCAAGACCAACATGGTCCCTGTCCCCAGGGGATATAATGAAGGGAGGGGACAGACCATTATATACAAAGAAATAAATAAGTGCTATGATGAGAGAAGCACAGGCTGCCTGGCAACACCCAGAGGGCCAAGAAAGCCACCCCTCACAGTCCAGACTTCTCAGCACAGCATGGATCTACAGGACCTACAGGATCTACCCCAAACCCACCTTTCAGTTTGCACCCCCCATTATCTCCTCCTCCTCCCTCCAGTTATGTGGAACTTATGTGATATTTCTGAATGAACCATGTACTTTCACTCATCCACACTTTATGATTTTCCCCAGAGCCTAGAATGCTCTTCTATTCTCTCTTATAAAATTCTAATTATCCCCAAGACTCAGCTCAAATGTCACTTGTTTGGCAAAACCAGCCCCAAACCCCAAGTCAAAATGAATCATCCTCTTCCTTGCTTTCTACCAGCACTTGGTGTCTATGCCAGGTATTTCATTCTGGTCTGTGGTTAGCCATTTTATTATCTGTCCATCCACCCCACCAACCACTCAGTGAGATGCTGTGTCTTGGTCATTTGCCTGGAACTCCCAATATTGAACACACAGTTATGGGCAGAGTGGCCACTCAAGAAATGCCATATTGAATGGATGGACAAGACAGGTCAGACACAGACAATAGATGTGAAATCTGCTCTGTGAAGCTGAATGGGTTCTGGTAGGTAGACTTAGTTAGGAAGGGTTCATGGAAGAAGTCAGTTTTAGGAAAAAGAAGAAATACACAGGCAAGAGATGAGAAGTAGGAGGGGCCTGAAGGTTGAATATAGTCTATGTAAAGGAGAGCAAACAGGTGCCTTAGAATGAAGCTTCTGATCCAGAGATCAGAGGGAAAAGAACACAAGGAACAGCATCTCCTTGGAGGAAAGCCATAAGGACCCAATGGGCAAAGGTAGGAGCCCCAAAAATAATCCTTTAGGAAAATGATGAACTTAGGAGGGAAGCTGGAGGAAATAATCAATCAGGAAGACATCAGAAGTTATCCGTGCGGGGAACCATCAGTATCTGGGCTAAGCCAGTAGCTGTAGAAATAAGAAGAACAGGAAGAAACTGGAGTCTGCTACAGGAAAAGCCAGAGAACTGAGAGACTGTGAACCTGGAGGTCAAAGAGAGCAGTGATACCAAGATTATACCCAGGATGCAATACAGGAGGAAAGATGATCTTGCTTATCAACATATTAAGTTTCAGGAATCAGTACAGTGTTTGAGTGGTGTAACACAGGGAGGCCTTCCCAGAGGTCAGGCTGAAGCCACACCAAGTGAGAGTCTGTGGGGGCAGGGATACCGGGTGGGAACATAGGTAGTTCACAGAACTGTTGGGTGAAAAGGCATTGGCTGGTGACACCACAGAGATTCCCTGTGTAGTTAACATGGTATGTCCAGCCAGGGCAGGATACACCAGTATGCAACCGAGATTCTCCAAGCTGTGCTTTCCCCACTTCTATTTTGCTTTTGCTAGTCTCCCCTTGCCCCATCTCCCTTTTCCCCCCTTACCATAGTTACTCAAGGGCATTCTTTTCAAATTCTACCTCATCTCACTCTCTTAACTGATACACGGGTTGTGAACTGCACAACTCTAGAGGGAGTCATTCACATAAACTACAAAGTGAACAGCAGTTCCTAGAGTTGTTCAGTGCACAATCTGTGCGACCACAGGACGTGGTTCTGCTTGACCAAGACATACAAGCTAATTAATGGGTGTGAACTAGCACCAGCAGTATGCAACAAACGCAGAACTTATGAGGGTCCCAGAGTGAAGGAGAAAGATTAAAAGCACTAGGATCAAAGACCATAGAAGAGACACTATAAAGCTAAGTGGAAGATCTGGAAGCTTTCTGCATATGAGTTACAACTGAAGAAATGTGGCTAGATGAGCTCTCTTAGGGAGTGAGTTCAAGAAAATCCCTCAAAGATGAAGGAATAAAACAGCAGCAGCCAGAAAGGCTGGTTCACTAGCAGCAGGAGTCATGAGGGTTAGGACAGTGTGGGCCCTGGTGCCAGCAGGAGGGGAGTGGCTGTAGGCGGCCTCCACTGGGACCCTCTGATGGTAAGTGCAGAGTAGTCATTTACCCTGTGTGCAGCTGGGGCCTGGCTGGGACAGACACCACACCATGTGCTCTGTAAAAGATTCAGATCTGCCTTCTCTGGGGGCTTAGAAGAGAACCTGTGGCCAGGTCACAGGATTCATCTTGTCCTGACTGACACCGACCATACGGATCCAAGAAAATCAGAGCACTTAAGGGTCAGCCTCGCCCACCAGGGTGGGCATTTAATAAACATATTTCTGTGGCTGGTTAAGATAACCATGTGTATCTTCGTGAAGATGGTGTCTGTGTATGGAGGCAATGGAAAATGGAGGGGGGTGGGAACCCACTAAAGATTCCTTGGGTGGGAGTAGGGCGCTGGGCCAAATGGAGAGGCACCGTGGGTTTCCGGAGGGTGGAAGCCAAGGGACAGTAAGGGAGGAAAAGTAACAGGTAGAAAAAGTTGGCAAAGCCTGGCTCTTAGGTCTTTGTGTATAAATATGCAGCTAAGCAGTGCCAAGAAAAGCTAAAAGAAAAGACTGAGGCAGAAGACATAGCCACGACTAAAATGACGGAAGGACTGGCACACCGATTTCCATTGTACCGCTCCGGGCCACCCCGTGACCTTCGTAGAAGGAAGTTGGTGGATTCTCTCGCTTCCCAGGAAAGGCAGCTCGGCGTGGGCTCGCGTGTGTGGAGAGCGATCCGGCCGGTCGCGGCTATGGCGGGGCATATCAAAGGCTCATATTTCCGCTCTCGAGCCGAGGACCCGGCCAGGACCGCAAGCACCTTCCGGGCCGGGAGTTCAAGGTGAGCCAGGCGCCCAGAGGCCAACAGGTAGGGAGGGCTCGGGAGAAGCCGGCCACGGGCCACTCCCCCGGCACAGGTAGGGGGCGAGGTTCGGCCTGGCAGAGCGGCGACTTGCACCCCACGCGCGGGGATGGGGCGGATTTGCGCCGGGCTCCGGGCGGCCCCGCGACCGCTGCCTGCCGGGCCGGGCCGCCCGCGCTCCCCGGCCGGTCTCCTGGGAGCGGCCGGCACCGCTGGAGCCCCAGGCCGCGTGCCGCAGCCGCGCCCCGCCGAGCCCCCCGGGGCCCCGCCAGTCCCCCAGCGCCCCGCCGAGCCCCGCGCGCACTCACCCAGCCACAGGAGAGCCAGCAGCAGCGGCCTCGGCGCCAGGCGCCCCATGCTCGCCCGGCGGGAGCGACTCGCCCCCTCCTCCTCCTTCCCCGCTGCCTCTCCTCCTCCTCCTCCTCCTCCAGCTCCGGCTGCTCCAGAGTCAGCGCTCCTCCGCCTGGGCCGCGCGCCTGCTCCGCTCTCCTCGCGAGCCGAGAAATCCCAGCGCTGGGGCTTACGTGCGCCCCGGCTCCGCTCGCGCCCTCCCGCCTCCTGCCCTCCCTCCCGCCTCCCGCCGGCCGGGCCCGCGAGCCGGCCCGCCGAGCCGAGTGTGCAGCCCCGACCGCTTCCCGAAAGCAAAAGGGAAGAACCGCAGCGCCCGCCCGCCCGCGCCTCCCATCCGGCGCTTTGCCAGCAACAAACACAAACTTTCCCAAGCCCCTCCCCGCTCCAGGTAACGGAGGAGGCGCCGGGGCCACCCGCTTAAAGGGGAGGCGGCGTCGGAGCCCACCCAGCCCTCCCCTCGGGGCCCCCACCCCACAAGAAACTTTCCTCCGACCTATAAAAGTTGGCCTGAGGAAGACTAGTCTGGAAATCCCATCGCTGTGGCCCTATCCCGGGACACTTCGCGTTCCACCACTCTGGAGTCACCCTCGCGTGTCCACTGTTCCCTCAGCCAACTCCCCGCTCCTTCACCCTCTCGTGCTGAGCCAAGCACCCCACCAACCAGTAGCTTGGCTCTTGCAAAAAATTATTCAGATAGGTCTGAAAGAGCTGAAAGGACTTTAAAGGTCATGGATAGATTCCAACCTCTTTATTGTACAGAGGCCTGACGTGTTTAGGTGACTTGCCCACAGATTCACAACGAAGGGGCAAGATCAGACCCAGCTCTCCTGACTCTGCGCACACCCTGTGGCTCGGTGGGCCTGCCTCCTCCCTCTCCGAGTGCCTATGGCACTAATTAGAACAGCTTCCCAAAAAGACACCCATTTAAAAAAAAACAAAAAACAAGTATATTAATAGCTATAGTACTTCATATGGAATGTACTCTTATGACTTCACATTTATTGCTTTAAGTGGACACAAATGGTTGCCAATAAAGACTCTTTTTCCCCCCACAATAGAGTTTTGTGCTTTTGATTTGAATACAAAAGGCCCCATAGTATTGGGAAAAATTTAGTGTTCCTTGTTTAAAACTTCACAAGGATGATGCAAACATACAAGAAGCAGCATTGGTACCCACAGCCCCCCTCACCAGAGCCTTTCATTAACATATGCAAAACAAACCACACATGTTCATGGGAAACTGCCCAAACCTGGGAGAACAGGCTTTTACTCTGATACAGCATTCTTTCCAACAACAAGTGTTTGTTATTTCCACTGACAAGTGTGTGATTAGCCAGGTATGAATCCTTTGGAGATTTAAAAAGTCATTCCTGGTGGTGCAACCATGTTATTGTACTTAATGCCACAGAATGATACACTTAAAAGTTGTTAAAATGTGTTACGTATATTTCCAGGAAAGGGGTTTTTGGGTTTTTTTAAAGAATTTTGGAAAAAAAAAATTTTAAAGCCTGGCCACCAAGCCTTTCCTGGCGCTGTCTACCCACCCTGTAATTCCTTTCCCTTTCCCATCCCAAGCCTTCTTTAGAATTTCTTGGGAATGGCAGGCACTGAGCTAGGGCCTGAGACTACTGTGATGAACCAAGCAGTGCCTGCCTTTGAGGGGCTTCCAGTCTGTGCAGCATGACTCTAAGTAGGTGTGACAGCATGTGCAGTTGTGACGCCACAAGGGAGTGGTCAGTAAAGCTCCACAGAGGGGAAGACTGTGATGAGCCTTGAAAGATCAGTAGGTCTTTAGCTGGGAGGTACAGGGAGGGGCATACAGTAAATATTGTGTATTTAATGTGATAGGGATTCTTCTCTCCTCCCATCCCCAGCCTGAGGTGTTATAACATTAAGTGAATGTTGCCTTTTACAATCATGAAAATAACAGTGGTTAACAGCTGAAATGACAATAAATATGACCATCCAGGCAAGGCAAGTAGAATGAGGCCTGAAGGGCCAGCCTGCTGGTGGCCGGCAGTCAACTGTGTCATGAGAGTCAACCAAGGAGCCATTTCTGTAGCAACAAATAAGCATAAATTAATAACTCCAGACAGTTGGTCATAAATACCACGCTTTTTGCATGGCCCCAACTACCAAAGGGTAAAAGATGTTTCTAACTAAAGAAACACAGCACCTGTAGCAGACTGGCACAATTTGTTAATTCATGACTCTGGAATCTGATGATGCTTTTATTATAAAAGATAATTATTTGCCAGAGTGAGTAACCTCCTATGCAGGTAGGGCTTTTGTGCCAACCAATGGCTCTCAGTCTGGTTAGTCTGTAGGCTTGCCTGAAGTTGGAAAACTCACTCCCCAGCAATTTTAACTGACTCACCCCCGCTCCCAAAGAGGATGAATCCCACATGCGTTTCCTTTGTCCAATCCCGGTGACCCTCAGGGGTGTTGGTCACAACAATCAGACATTATTGTCTCTTGATTACTCATGTCTGTCTGCAGGTGTTGCTCCAGAAACCTCATGAGGGTCTTCACACTCTTCCTCCAAACAAGGTTTCTTGCTGAGATCAGGCAAAAACACCATATTATTTACCTTTGTGGGTGAAAATGTTAAAAGGTTCCCAATGAATGAATTTACTAATTGTTCTAAGATTCACCCCGGACAGACGTGGGTGTGCTAGCCCTGCTGCCCCCACCAGCCCACCCATACACACAGAGAGAGTCTCCAAATGACCCTGGCCCCTACTTCAGCAGGGACTCAGGAGAAGGAGTACATTCTGTGGCAACAATTCAGTCCACTAAAATCATTTTTATTCAAAATATTCCTTGTTCTGTGTCCAGGTGTATATTTTCCCTATTAAAGTTAAACAGAGGATTACTAATCAAACTTAGAATTTAATCATAGAATTAGAGAATGGAGTCAAGAGTTAAAAGGGAGGAAGGGGGAGAGGAAGCCTTCATTTCCTGATGAGTGAGAGTCATTCAATACTGATGAGGCTGCGGGGCAGCGGTGGAATGCCCATTTGACAAGCTTCGAAATAGCAAAGGCCTTATGTGTTTGGGATGGATTAACCACAGTTCTACTTGAAGGCTGGTCCTGCTCTGCTCCAAACTATCAATCCTTCCTGTTCTTTCTTCAGCCCCAAAAGACTGAAGTGGGAGACGGTGGAGAAAGTGTCTTAAATGACTTAGAACTGCCCCAGATTCCACCTCTGCCAGGCCAACAGTGTCTCCAGAGCACCCAGCTCACATGGTGTTACTCCTGCGGGGATAGCAGGTGGAAGAGCAGTGAGGTGACAATAAGGAAATGGACAGAGACGAGGCATTTGTAGTGAAAGCTCTCTCCAAGAATGAGGCAATACTGGCCGGGCGCCGTGGCTCACGCCTGTAATCCTAGCACTCTGGGAGGCCGAGGCAGGAGGATCGCTCAAGGTCAGGAGTTCGAAACCAGCCTGAGCAAGAACGAGACCCCCGTCTCCACTAAAAATAGAACGAAATTAATTGGCCAACTAAAAATATGTAGAAAAAAATTAGCCGGGCATGGTGGCGCATGCTTGTAGTCCCAGTTACTTGGGAGGCTGAGGCAGAAGGATTGCTTGAGCCCAGGAGTTTGAGGTTGCTGTGAGCTAGGCTGATGCCACGGCACTCTAACCTGGGCTACAGAGTGAGACTCTGTCTCAAAAAAAAAAAAAAGAATGAGGCAATATTGTTAAGAGTAAACACTGCCCTTGCCCTGGACAGGCTTATCATCTAATTTAATGAGTCAAAAGACCTGGAATGCTGCAAAGGACTGGAGGAGATTGAAACCAGAAGAGCAAAAGCAATTGAAAGAAGGCAAATATAATAGATGAGGGAGGCACAAGCCATTATGTGTAGTGTTCTGCAAATTTGCTATCATCAGAGCTGAAAGCATCTCCTCAAATTAATAGAGACAGCAGAGTCAATTGTGAAAAACAAGTGCCAACACACCTGGAAGTTAGAAATAGCTGGAGGCTTTGCAGGTTCTTTACCTAAGGCTAAGGCTGGTGGCCAAAGGGGGTGGTGTCCAAAGGTGCCCCACAAGGCTAAACTTGTGCTCTGGCTTTGAGCTGGTATGCTGGGGAGGGGGCTCTGTCTCTTCACAGGAAGGGGCTTCATCCTAGTCTTCACGCATAAGCTGGGGGAGGAATGGGGTACGCGCAAGGCTGTCCTCTTCCCTCTACCATTTCTCTGCCAGCCTTTCTCACCTCACTGGAGCTATACTTCTGGGTTCAACTAGACTATCACTGAAGTTCTAGACACAACATTTTAAAAACAACATTTACAAACTAGAATGCATCCGGAGGAAGGTTGCTAGCTAAAATACAGAATGCCCAGTAAAATCTGAATTTTACATAAACAGGGAATATTTTTTTAGTTATAAGTATGTCTCATGTAATATTTGGGACAGACATACTTACATTTTAAAAAGTATCCCTTGCTTATCTGAAACTCAAATTCACTGGACATCCTATATTTTTATTTGTTAAATTGACAATCTCCCTCCAGAGAGGAGTTACCTCATATGGGAATAGATACTTCTGGAAGACTTGGAGAGATTGTTTTTGATGTTTTGCATTTTAAAGGAGGAATAGACTTTGCTTCAGGGTCTTACTTTGAGTCACTGGGTAAGAAAGGAAATTGGCCTGCTTTGTAATAACCGGGGAGCTACAGTATATGGTGGTATCCTCTGCTCTCTAAAGAGCATTCAACCAGCGATTAAATGTCCACCTTTAAGGGGGGGGTGGGATTGAGGGGTTACTGCATTAGGTGAGGCCATGGACAAGCTGACCTTGAAGGAAGTCCTCTGCAATCTCAAGATCATACCAATTGGTCTAAGTCCAGCCAACTCTTGTTTCTCGTCCCTCTTCCAAAGTTCAATCTTTGTCCTTGCTGTGCTTCTCTTTCCCCTAACTTGGGGTTGAGCCATATGTGTGCCCTGTCGCATTAGGGAACAGAGAAGCTCGTAGGTAGATGCCATGGTTTCATTATGAAAAACTGAAGTTACTACCCCTGCTCCCTACCTACTCTCTACTGGAGGGAACTCACAGATCAATTATTCTAAAACCAAGCCATCACTTTGGTAGATAAGGCCCCATTTTTGTCTACGTTGTAGCTCATAATCCCCTTCAGAAAGTCACTTAGCTACCCAGGTACACTTTGAAACATTTTGCAACTTTGTCTATCTCAGAGGATGTATAAAGAATGGCATTTTTCACAGTCAGCCACTTTATGGGTACTTTAAGGAATGGGTTTTTATCCCCCTACAGCAAAAGCAGATTTGTTTGCACCTGCTTTCATATTTTTTTCCAGTCTAAAATTACTGTCTTTGTACTTTGTGGCATAAAGCTTATGAGGTCTCATCACCCATTGACCTCTGAGTTACAGGACAAAATTACTTTCTAAAGATAATCTTGGACACCCTACCCATGAAAACACTGCAGACCCATTTCTGAGCCACAGCCAGCTGTCCTGGTGTGGCCCCACCTGGAACAGCCACCATCTAGATGACGATTTCAAACTTATTGCCCTTCAATATTTTTTAAAAGCTCAGCTGAGTAAAATAATATTTATGGAAGATTACCTGAAGTAAATGTGGTCTTTACATTCTTCTAGATACTCTAAAATCTACCCTTGAATTATGAATTAAGTAGACCATCAGTAAGCTGAACACCTGGATATACCATATCAGCATCCCGTAAAGTTGCTTTTACTCAATTGCATTTTGTCATGATGCCATCAACCTATATTGAGGGATGTCCTAAGAATCAGCCCTATGCACTTCGTCATTGTGTTTCCCAAAGGACAGGATTACAGATGCTCTTCATGATACCAGGCAGCAGGCTCTCTGCTTAGGACCCATGGAGAAATTTCATTCTGGTCTCGGTACAGCAAATAGGTGCACTTTCCCTTAGTGACTGGTTTCTTTGTACCTTATGGATTCTGTAAATATTATTACTGGTGGTGTTTTCTTTTTCATGGTAATGATAGGAAGATTTTGGTCAAATCTGTGGCCTCCCTCTGGCAAATGAATAGGACTTACAGCATGAATTTTGTATAACCTCCTAGCTCCTGCTCACCTTGCCACCATTGTTTTCCCTTTCCCTTATTTGATCCTTTTTTGTTTTTCATTTTCATTTCTTTTATTATGTTCACACAGCTTCATAATGCAGGAACCATTTTCCTATCCTCCCTACTGTAAAATTCTAGTCCATACCTCCTGCCCTTCAAGAGACATTTTAAATTCTAACTCCTCATTTGCAGATTAAATACAATGAGGTAATAATCACAATGAGCTGCTCTGCTTCCAGGGACAAGCTGCAATGTGATTAGGCTGTGTCAGCCACCCTAGAACTCGAGGCCCCGGCGTGATGAAAGAGGGCACTGCCGCCCACCAGAGTCACAGGAGCTCCTGCAAAGGGTGTCGTTTCCAAGAGCAGCAGACAGTTGACTCTCCTCTCCTCAACCCAGAAAAGTGCACGGCTCATCTGTCTGCACTGGGTTAGCAAATATTAGGCTTTGTTTACTTTCTCTAAGCACATAACGGTTGCGGGCTGGAGTGGTCTGAGAGTGTCCAGGGCAGATGGATGGTAGTGTGCCCCTGAGTCAACAGTTGGAATGTTGTGGTCCAGCCAGCACTGAGCTGCACGCTGCTCGCACGTGCGCTGCCGTCTCCCACCTTGCCCTCCCTTGGAAATGCCTTTTGCACTTCCTCACATGCCACTCTTTTAGGTTAGGTTCCCTTGAAAGCAAAGCTCGAGACACCAATTTGGCTGTGAGTCCTTTATTTGGGAAGTGATTTCAGAAAGTAGCAATGAGGGAACAGGGAGAGCAAGTCAGGGAAGGAGAGAAAGTCAATACAGTGAGGTGAGTACTGCTGTGGTCAAACTGTGTAGAATGTGCCTCAGAATTGTCCCTCAGGGGACAGGAGGCTCAGGAATTTACTCCCAGATTCTCCTACCTCAACTGCTGAGGTTGGCCCCCAGGGGTGTTAACTCCTCCAGCCTCTGGTCTGCGCCTGTCTGAGCCTAGAGCCCTAAAGCAGACAAGTGGAGGGACACAGGTGTGCTCGAGGTGGTCGCTGCAGCATACTCTAAACCGTCGTCGCGGCTGCATGCAAACCCCAGGAGGATACCTGCTACAGCTACTCGTCACTTCTCTGAGGGCTCACCCTCTGTCTCCAGCTGTTCCCACCATGCCCTGTGCCTGTGTCTGACGCTTGTGTCTCATGGCTGTGCATCTGCCCTACATTTATGTGTCTGCTTCCTCTGCTAGAATGAAAGTAGCTGTGTTCCACTCAGCTTTGTATCCCAGGAACCCAGCATGGTGTCCAACACATAATAGGTCTGCTCAATAGATGCTTCAGCTCCAATTACAGTACTTCTGCTTTTATATCTTTTATATATTGGCATGCCCTATCAAATTTTATTTGGGGAAAAATACTCCACAACCCCCAATCCAGCCCAACCCCCTCATTTACAGATGAGGCATGTGAGGCTCAGAGAACCTAAGTGACTTATCCAGGATTACACAGTATATTAAAGCGATTATGGAATATTAAAGCGATTTCACAAAGTACACCAAATGCAGACAAGGGAGCTGACTGGAGTTACAATGTGTATTATTAGCACTTCAAATGGAGGGTATGACCACCTCTGTGCTGGATTTCCACCAGGAAATTGCTTAAAATAAATTAACTTGGAAAGTTCTTGAGCTCTGATTAAAGAGGTGAATGGCTTTGAGTGAGGCTCCGTCTTCTTGGGAAAGAAATTCACCCTCTATAAACATATTCCAGGTAATGTATCATGGACTTTGAATCAGAATGAACTCATTTAGCATTCCCTTCTTCCAACCTGTTCATCTGACAATGGCAGCTATAGGGAGAGTGCTGTTTTTGTTTTTAATAAAAATTGAGGCCTGGATTATAGTACTATCTCAATAAGTTATAGAAGCCCTCCCCAAGCCCTCCCCTTTCCTGTGCTCCCTTCCCACCTCGATACTGTCCTGCCGCAGCCTTTGGCACATGTGTCAAATATACAATACCAGTGACAGTCCAAGAGTATGACGAAAACCAAGAAAAACAAAAGTTGACCACTTTACCCTGCATGGTAGTGTAAAAAAGCAGTGAAACACTCGATATTGGGTGGGGGTGGCAGGGTCCTGTGAGTCATGGGAACTAGTCACTCATGCCAAACGAGCCAGTTTGAACAGACTACTCACAGACTTTTCTTATTTGCCCAGACATGGGTCAACATTACTCTAGAAAAGAGTGGCTGGTGTAGTGTTTCCGGGGTCCTCGATACCGTGATGAAAAAGCACTGGGGGAGTGTGAGGCACACACCTTTTCCTCATCTGTGTGGCCCATTCTCAAAAGTGTTCCTTCTGACACTCACCTGAGCCAAATGAGGAAGTCAAATCATGAGAGAAGTGGTGAAGTTTTTCACCAAGAAATGCAGAATAGACGTTAAGAGGACCAGATGTGGTGTTGCCCAGTCTGGGGAAACAGCCCGGTTCTGCCGGTTATAAAAGCTGCTGACCTAGGGCTGAGTTGAGTGGCTCCCACCTGTAATCCCAGTGCTTTGGGAGGCTGAGATGGGAGGATTGCTTGAGGCCAGGAGTTCAAGACTAGCCTGGGCAACACAGTGAGACACACCTTCTTATCCCCAACCCATCCCATCTCTACAAAATTTTTTTTTAAAGTGGCACACACCTATAGTCCCAGCTACTTGGAAGACTGAGGCAGCAGAACTTCTTGAGCCCAGGAGTTCGAGGCTGCAGTGAGCTATGATCATGTCATTGCACTCCAGCCTGGGCAACAGAGCGATATCCCATCTCAAAAAAAAAAAAAAAAAAAACTTATGTAATAGAAGCTGTTGGTCTGACACTCAACATTTAGTGCTCCCAACTCCACCTTGGCAGACAACCAAGCTGTCTACCAGAATGTTGTATGTGTCCCATTCCACAGTGTGGGCTGTCACTGGGAACCAACTCTCCTGCCAGGGGCAGCATTTCCAGTTCCCTTTCCATCTAGATATGTGTTGCATGACTGGTTCCTGGCTGATGAGTGTGAGCAGAAATTCTTTGTATACCTTGGATGGGGGGCAGGTTAAGAAGTAGTTGTGTGGCTCCTTCATACTCTCTTGCTCCATCTGCTAGTTGGAAGCAGAGGCCTAAGATGACAGAGCCACAAGATGGGGGAGAAATAAGACTCCCTGAATCTCCACATAGAGGAAGGCTGCCGCTGACCAGGAACAACTGCATTGTTCTGTCATGCTAGGGAGAAATAAGTTTTGATGGTGTTAAGTCACTGAAATGTGGGGACTTAATATCTGCTACAGTTTCTAGGTAATACACTTTCTTTCCTCTTTTCTAACAGAACTTTAATGCCGTTGAGGGATCTGTCCACCTCAGTTGAGTCATATGCCGCAAGGGAGGCCCCTTAATCCTTAGTCCCAGTGGGTGATTTCTGAATGCTCTGTGCCTGAGTGCCCTAAAGTTCTAAACTCTAATCCCTGTAAGTTTCATTCCTTGTAGTGATTGGCTTAAGCATAAATATATGAGGACATTCTGCCTAAGAGATGTGAGGGAAAGTCTTCTATTATAGAAAGGATGCTTGGAAAGGTCTTCTTTTTCTCATGTCAGTATAGTCACTCCAGCTTTCTTACGATCATTGCTTTTTGGGGGGTTGTTTTTCCTTCCTTCCTTCCTACCATTCTTTTTAAGCTTTATAGAGGTATAATTTATATATAATAAAACTCACCCATTTAAGCATACAGTTTGATAAGTTTTGACAAAGTAGACAGTCATATAATCACTACTACAATTACAACAGAGAGTATTTCCTTCTCCCCCTAAAGTTCCCTGTGCCCCTTTGTAGTCAGTTCTCTCCCTCCATACCCACCCCCTGGCAATCTCTGATCTGCTTTCTATCGCTATAGTTTTTGCTTTTTCTAAGGTTTCATTTTATAAACTGGATCATACAGATAAATAGCTTCTTTCACATAGCGTAATGTTCTTGAGGTTTGGCCATGTTTTATGTCTTAACGTCAGCAGATTGTTCCTTTTTAGTGCTGTGTAGTATTCCATTGTATAGCTATAACAGTTTGTTTATCAATTCACCAGTTGAGGCATATTTGGATTCTTTCCAGTTTTAGCCTATTATAAATAAAGGTATTATGAATACCTGCAAGCAAGTTTTTGTGTGGACATATGTTTTCATTTCTCTTAGGAAAATGCCTGGGAGTGGGATTGTTGGACCATATGGTAGGTTTGTGTTTAAATTTATAAGAAACTGCTTGATTATTTTTCAAAGTAACAATTTAGAATATATTATTTGGCATTTCCACCAGAAACATATGAGAGTTTCAGTTCCTCTGTACCCTTGTCAATACTTGGTATTCTCAGACATTTTAAATTTAAGCTATAATAGTGGGTGTATAGTAGCATCTCATTATGGTTTTGATTTGCATTTTCCTGGTGACTAATTATGTGGAGCATCTTTTCATGTGCTTATTTGCTGTCTATATATCTTCTTTGGTGAAATGCCTATTAAAATGTTTTGCTCATTTTTAATTGGGTTGTTCTTGTTACTAATGAGTTAAAAGTTCACTACATATTTTAGATATAAATTCTTTATCAGATACATGTACAGGTTTTGCAGATATTTTTCCTGGATTCATATTTATATCATATATTTTTTTCATCTTACCTTTACCTATCTGTGACTTTATATTTAAAATGCAATTTTAGTAGATAATGTATAGTGGGTTTTGCTCTCATATCCATTCTGACAATCTCTGCCTTATGACCAGGGTGTTTGAAAAATTTACGTTTAATGCAATTTCAGTAGAGTTGAGTGTTTAAGTCTATGATCCTGCTCTTTGTTTTCTGTTTGTCTTATCATCAGTTCTTTACTTTTTCCACCTTTAGTTCAATTGAGTTTTATTTTTTAGTATTCCATTTTATCTCTTCTTTTGGCTTTTAGCTATACCTCTTTGCTATTCTTTTAAAAAGTGGTTTCTGTGTTTATGATCTGCATCTTTAACTTGTCATGGTCTACCTCCACATCATATTATGCCAGCTCATGCATAATATGAGAGCTTCACAGCACTCTGCTTCCATTTCTCCTTCCCCTCCTTTGTGCTATTGTTTTCATTCATTTTTCTTCCATAGATATTATAAATCCTAGACTGCATGATTATTATTATTTTAAATAGTTATCTTTTAAAGGAATTTTAAAATTAAAAAAATGTCTTTTATATGAATCCACATGCTTACATATCCAGAGCCCTTTATTTCTTTGTGTAGCTCCCAGATTTCATGTGGTATTATTTTTCTTCATATTGAACTTCCTTATCATTTCTTGCAGTACGTTTGCTGGTGATAAATTCTCTCAGATTTGTTTACCCGAAAATGTGTTTATTTTGTCTTTATTTTTGAAGGATAGTATTTCCCCTGGATATTGAATTCTAGTTTGTAAGGTTTATTGTTCTTTTAGCATTTTAATGTTGTCATTTCATTGTCTTCTGGCTTGCAGTGTTTTTGACAAAAAGTCAGCCATCACTCTTATCTTTGTTCTCCTATATACAATGTGTCTCTTTCTCTGGGTACTTTAAAGATTTCCTCTTTATCACTGGTTTTCAGTAATTTTATTATGATGTTTTTTGCTGTGATTTTCTCTGTGTTTTTCCTGTCTGGGGTTTATTAAAATTTTGAGATCTGTAGTTTATAGTTTTCATCAAATTTTGAAAACTTTTGGCAATTATTTCTTCAATTTTTTTTTTTTTTGCCCCATTACCCTTTTTTGTTCCTGGAACTCTAAGTACATATATGGATATATTAATAATATATATGTGTCACTTGATGTTATCCCATAGGCCACTGTAGCTCTATTTATTGTTTTTTGTACTGTTTTCTGTTTGTGCTTCAATTTGGGTAGCATTTATTATATGTCTTCAAGTGTATTGATCTTTTCTTCTGCAGTGTTGATTATGTTGGTAAGCCATTCCAGTAAACTTTTCATTTCAGGTACTGTATTTTCAGAACTAGAAGTCCTATTTCATTATTTTAATAGTTTCTACTTAGGTCTTCATTTTCTTTATATTTTACTTTGAATTCTTGAACAGATTTATAATAGCTACTTAAATTCCTTTTTAGAAAATTCCACCATAATTTTCACTTTTAAGTATGTTTCTATTGACTGATTTTTCTTCTGGTATGGGTCATACTTTTCTGGTTCTTTGAATATTTGGTAACTATTGGATGCTAGGCATTGTGATTGTTATATTATTGAATACCTGGATTTTGTTGTCTTCCATTAAAGAGTGATGGGTTCTGCATGGGCAGGCAGTTACCTTCAGATCATCGTGATTCTTTTAAGGATTATTTTAAGCTTTAGTAAGGCAGATAGCCTTTACTCTAGGGTTAGTTTAATCTTACTACTAAGACATGACCTTTCTGGGGACTCTATGGAATGCCCAGATGTTCAGTGAAGACTCTCCACTCTAGCTGGCTGGAATACAAACAGTTTTCATTCCTGTGTGAGCACTGGGAATTGTTCAGCTTGCAGATCTTCAATAGTTATTTTATAGCCAATCCTTGTGCAGTTTTAATCCGAGTCTGTACAGCTTAGTATTCATCCAAAGACTCAAAGGTTTTCTTTATGCCTATTACTAGGGATTCTTTTTCTGTGTAGCTTTTTCCTCTCTAGTACCCTGCCCCCAAAATTCCAACCTTGACCTCTCTGAACTCTTTCTCCCAAACCCAGAGAGCCTGCCATGCTCTGCTTGTAACTTCCTACTGCTGTGTGGTCTAGAAAGTGCCTCCAGGAAGTATGTTGGGCAATTATAGGGCTCATCTAATTTGCTTTCCTTCACTCAAAAATTACTCTGTATTGCCTGTGTAGAATGTTAGAAAACAGTGCTTTTCATATATTTTGTTCAGTTTTCTATTAATAGTTGTTTTGGCAAGAGGGCAAGTTTGATCCTAGCTACACTTCTATGGTCAGAAATGGAAGACTCTCTTTTTTTCTTAAAAAGACATATACACACATGGTCTCTTTTTTTCTTGAATGCTGTTGTGCCTGGTTGTGATGATGACGGTGTGTAAACCAAGTTATAGACATGAAAGTAGTTGGCTTACAGAAAAGCCAGTATGTCAAAAATGACAGGAAACAAAAATGGAAATTACCTGGGTCCTTAATGACATTGATGACCCACTGAACTAATCAACCCTAGAGCTATTCTACTTTGTGTTGGGGACTGATTCTGGTGTTATGCCTTATACTAATCATTCATTATAGCCTGTAATGTACGTGTGCTGCATGACGCAGCAGTAACCAGTATTTTCTTCAGACACGGTTACTGCCTTGGGACATAACAAGAGGACTGAGTTTCTGCACGTAAGCAAATGTTGCCCAGCTCCCACACAGTGGGGCCCCATGGTGGGAGTCTGGAGGCCATAGGATAAGAAGAACATT